>CM057251.1:503315-623315 GCA_029931835.1 Etheostoma nigrum | reverse complement strand
CCTCACTCTGGAGCTAAAACAGAGCGCTCAACACACAAAAAAATGTGGTGTTTTTTTTAAATGAAACCACATACACCTATTCTGGTACAACCTCTAAATACAATTAAAATTAGCATGATATGAGCATTTTAACTAGTTGTTTTGGTGTCTAAACTTAACTGTAGTTGATGATTATAACTTTTTGTCAGCTAAACTAAACCCTAAAGTGGTCATCAGTTGTCCCCTATCCCGGGCGCTGCATTTTAACCCCAACCAAACCCTAACCCTAAATTAACATGTAAAGACCTCTAAGCTTAACTGTCATGTGACGTGTCATCACTTGACCGGTCAAGTGCTAACTATTTTGTAGGATATCACACAAATTTTTGCGCATAACTTTTGTACGATAGCAAATTAACTTGTTCATGAATATGCGTTGGCTCTATTTACATATGTAATAAGATGCATCCATTTCTAACCGTCACTGCCCACATACGTCCATGCATCATCTTTATGTTGGCATGGATGTTTAGCAATGTACATGCAAGGTAATAATACTTATTATTATAATAATAATTTATACTGTTTATTGATTGGGGAAATTACAATTTACACTCTGTTTGTTACTACACACAGGCCTGAAATACACACACATGCTCAGGACCTGTTCATGCACTTATGGAGAGATGTCAGAGTGTGGGGGGGGGGGGCTGCCAGTCCTGGACCAGCACCCTGAGCGGTTAGGGGGGTTCAGTGCCTTGCTCAAGAGCACCTAGCTGTGCCCAGGAAGTGAACTAGCATCACTCCAGCTACCAGTCCACACTCTGTACTTTGGGCCGAATAGGGACTTGAACCAGCAACCCTCCAGTTCCAACGTTAGGCCGTTTAAACACATCCGCTTTTCCTTCGCCAATGTCCAGCTCACATTTACTTGTTATCCCATCTCTTCCCAGCGGCTCCATAGTAACTGTCCATGTGCCAAGGCCAAGTATTATCATAACATTTTTTTACAATTTCTGACTAACTTGCCTAGCCTTTCCTTAAAAAGTCCCCCCATTTTTCCTGTTCTATGGTCTTGTCTCACTTCACTACTGGCTACACTATCCTGGTGGTTTCCTAAGTAAGTTCCACAGGCTATTAGATAACATACCCAAAGAGAAGGAGAAGGAAATGAATGCAGAGTCCAGACAGAAGAGGCTACAGCTACGCTAACGGCTGTGTGAGGCGGCTCCATTGGCTGGAACCTTCTTGTTTATGTAAATGAAAAGAAGTGTAACAGTACTGACTAAAAAAAAGGTATTACAAGTTAATTAAAAAGATATTGGGCTGCAATATGTTACCACAATAATCGTTTCATATTATTAGAAGTTATTGTATAGAATGTATGAGAATTGCGTAGTTGTTTGTTTATGTACAGTATGTGGTAAAGTGAAACAGAGGATGGGTTTGTGACGAGGAGCGAAGGAGGGAGGAGAAATATTTAACCTTAGAACAGAGTTAGAGAGGTAATGTCATCAGTCCCTTTTGCCCGGGCGGCGATTTCGTAAAGAAAAATTTCCATGTCATATCTCATCAAATGTGACGTTGTTGAAAGAGCGCTTTACCCCCCACTCCTTTAAATTCAGTGGGACCGTTTTCCCAAAGAAACATGCCAAAAGCATCAATGGAAAGATGGAAAAAGGTTTTCTTTACCACCCAGGTGATATACTAGTAAAAATAAAAAAAACAGTACTTATGCATTACCTGAAAAAATGCACACAGAATGGTAACACATACCATGTTATGTCCATTTTGATTTGCAGGCCTAAATGAAAAAGTGTATACAGTATGAATAATACATCTATACATGTACATATATAATTACTGTGATTACAGACCTGCCGGCATTCCAAGCCATGGTGGTGAAGAAGAAGCTGACCCATAAGGCAAGGTTTTGGATTTACCAGTCGGTCCATGTTCCAATCCTCACCTAAGGCCACGGGCTTTTGGCAGTGACCGAAAGAATGAGATGTGATCTCATGGCACCCCCCCATGGTACATGTCCCCTGACGGCAGGGACTTCTTGTTGGGCTTGCCACTAGCAGTTATCAGTTTCTCTTCGTGACCGCTGACAAGCAAAGAAAACAAGCTCCGCCCTACAGCCGCAATGGCTGTACCTGATTGGATGAATTCTTCCCTTGTGTGTTGTCTGGTCCCAGACTTTTAAAACAGGCCAACATTCAAAATTTGTATATGATTTATTTTGGCAATATTAGGCCTTTATTTTTGACTGGACAGCTTAGACATGAAAGGGGAGAGACAGGGGGACATCGGCAAAGGGCCGCAGCTCAGAACCAATCCCGTGGTTGCTGCGTCGAGGACTAAGTCTCTATATATGGCTCTATATATGGGTGTGTTCTCTACCAGGTGAGCTACCCAGGCGTCGGTCGTTTGAAAGCTCTTATTTTACAAGAAGAGTTCACCGAAATGTGATTCTGAAAATATGTTATGCAAGAAATAGGCTTCCAGTTTCTGAATCTGTCTTTCTTTTTAGATCAATGGTCAGCTTAAAAGTTGTTAAGAGTTTTTAAGAGACGACAAGTCTAGCTGGACACCCGCGATTTATTTTAAAATAACCGGGTCCCCAACTTTGTCCAAATAAGGAATTTGCTGCTAAATAGTCTCAGGAAGGAAGTTGTTTTGGTGGAACATGTATACGTTCAGAAGTAGTTTTAGTTGTCAACAGAAAACTCAGATTGGACAGATAGTCTAGCTAGCTGTCTGGATTTACCCTGCAGAGATCTGAGGACCAGGTAACCATAGTCCTCAGATTGGACAGATAGTCTAGCTAGCTGTCTGGATTTACCCTGCAGAGATCTGGGGACCAGGTAACCATAGTCCTCAGATTGAACAGATAGTCTAGCTAGCTGTCTGGATTTACCCTGCAGAGATCTGAGCACCAGGTAACCATAGTCCTCAGATTGGACAGATAGTCTAGCTAGCCGTCTGGATTTACCCTGCAGAGATCTGAGGACCAGGTAACCATAGTCCTCAGATTGGACAGATAGTCTAGCTAGCTGTCTGGATTTACCCTGCAGAGATCTGAGGACCAGGTAACCATAGTCCTCAGATTGGACAGATAGTCTAGCTAGCTGTCTGGATTTACCCTGCAGAGATCTGGGGACCAGGTAACCATAGTCCTTAGAAATCCATCAGAGGTTAGAATGCCAACACAGAGACAGATGATGGGGACGGATGTCCGGCTGAAATAAAAGTATCCAGCAGAATTTCCGGCGGCACCTGAACAATCCTAAAAGTAGAACGTTGTGGACTAGCTAAACTGCAACCCCACAGTTCTTTGTACCCGGATCACCAGAGGTTGAAAATACTAAAATATTGGGCTAACCACGGTAAAATCTACCTGTTAACCAGTTGTCATATCTGCTGAGAGAACAGGAAAATCTGTATTCCAGTATATCACATTACCTTCTTTTTTATATATGTGTTTGTATTGTTTGTGGGTGTGTGTCGGTGTGTGTGTGTGTGCGTATAAGATGCATGTGTGTGCATGAGAGAGAGTTTAACCACCACATCTGGCCCGGTGTGTTATTGCAGAGGTCAGGGGTCTGCTGGGTCTCTGCTGCCTCTGTGTGTGTTTGTGTGTGTGTGTGTGTGTGTGTGTGTGTGTGTGTGCGTGTGTGTGTCTGGAGCAGAGCTGCAGGTGAACGCCACAGGCATCATAATCACAGGTCAGGGTCATTAACTCTTTTCTCAGTGTGTGTGTGTGTGTGTGTGTGAGAGAGACTCAGAGAATATGGAGTGGGGGGGGGGGGGGTTGAGGGTGAACAGGTGGTGAACTGGTGTTCAAAGACAGAATGAGAGAGTAGAAAGAGTCCGAGAGAAATAAAGAGTACAACGTGCTCTGCCTAAAAAGGGCTCTACTGAGATGGAGAATAGTAAATAAACAGGAGTGTATTCAAAATTTTACATAAATCATTTCAAACAAGAGACTTCGACCAGAAGTAAAAACAAAAGTTCTGGATTGTGTAGGGATCTCTGAGACAACTTCTATCTATGTTAGCAAGTATAGAATAGAAAGCCTTTCATGTCATTATATTTTATTATTATATATTTACATCATACATTATATTTATTATATTAAGTGCAACGAGACTGAAGCAAAACCCTTTTACAGTTTCAACAAGAAGGAATATAACATGGAATAAAATGTCACATATAAGTAATGCAAAAGAAAGGGGGTGCGGTGCAAACATATATATACATAAATGAAATAGTAAGAAAGATAAATATGGTTTGTATACACATGAAAATAATATTACACAGTTATAAAATTGCATTGTTAGTGATGTATCAAAAGTTATGAGTATTAAATATGGAATTAAATGATTCAATATTAAATATCACACAATAATAAAGTTGCACAGAATTTCCAGTTGTCAAGTAATCAATATATAAATATTGTACATCAATGGAATAAGCAGCCTATCAGTAATAAGATGTATTAAATTGTCCCCATGTAGCATGCCCGCCTCCATTCTTTGGACTTTGGTTTAGTTTATTGTCTAATCTCTAATCCCTATTAGCTACAATAGCTAGTAGGGGGTGCATTTACTTTGGGTTGGATTCTGTGACAAGTGTTTGAAATAATTGATATAGTTTTGAATAAAACTGAAGTTCAGTTGAAAAGCTTTAGGTTGAGTTGCGCTGCTTGCTCCGATACGTTGCTTTGCTAGTTAGCGCGGAATAGCGGGGGCAAATTTAGCATAACCCAAAGTTAGAATGGATACTTAAGAGACTTTTTGTTTTAGTATTGTGTTTTCAGATGATCTGTAAGAGCATGTGACACTTTTTTGAAAGGGTGGATTGCTTTTATTTTTGGGACAAAAACAAATGCAAAACAGCTAGTTTTTTATTCAGGTTCAGGGGTGAAGAGAGGTCGGCCTGCTATTTTTAGTGCCAAGTCCAAGATGGCCGACCTTTGTCCTTTCTAGGCCCGGGGTGTCAGGGGTCAAATGTTAGCAGGCTGAAATGACAGTTTATTTTTAGTGCAAACAAGACTGCTATTTAAGGCTCCATGAAGAGGCTGGTCAGATAATTATACCCCCGGTTGGTCGGCTGCCATTCATCCACCCACCCTACCGGTCAATTGCAGCCATATGTGGACAGACTAGGGGGTCTGCCCTGCTGCCTGTGTGTGTGGCTGTGTGTGTGTGTGTCTGCATTAATTTATTTTTTTCCTACGTAAATGTTGGAATCTTTCCTTTCCTGTGTTGAAAATGTACACCACTTCATATCTCCTTGTGGATGCATGTATCGGACTCGTCCGTGTAATTGGAACCATTTCTCTTATGCACTGTAACGAAGAACATGTGCATCCATGTGTGTGTGTGGTTTCTCTGCATAAATGTTAGTGTCTCTCAGTTGCTCTGTTGTTAGTGCGGCTTCTGCTAAACCTCTCTTCAATTTGGCTTCCAAAGTCAAAACACGCTGTCCACCCCGAGCCGTCCTCCCAGCGCGGAGGGAATCAGACCCAAACCTCTGAAGGGTTGTTTACGCCGCCCGCGCCTTCTGCAAAACCACCCAGATGCTGTAAGTCAGTGTGTATGGACGAAAAGACAAATGTCCCCCAGTTTAACTGAGGAGATGACAACCCCATTAGGGAGAAGCACTTCAGAATGTCAGTTACTGGTCAAAAAGACCTTCAACTGCATTATGTAATTGCTTCATAAACGTTATTGGATGTAATAATGTACAAAGGTTTAAATAAAGAAAGTAATAATAAAAGCCTGATTAAAAGATGTACAAGAAATAATAAAAATGACATATGAGACATTTTCACACTGCCTGCGTGATTTTGAAATATTGCACCTGTCAATACATATTACATGTAAGTGACCATAGCTAAAGAGTCTTTTATTTTGAAAATCACACGGAACCGGGGTAAGCTGCAAAAAAATTGATTTCAGCGAGCGCTGTATTATATAAAACATACACCACATGTACTACACAGCATATGAACTCAACATTTCTCTCACTGGTTTTCTTGAATGCTATGTGCATGTCTTTGTTTGGATTACATTTTTGAACATACAGTGGGTACGGAAAGTATTCAGACCCCTTTAAATTTTTCACTCTTTGTTTCATTGCAGCCATTTTCCAAAAATCAAAAAAGTTCATTTTATTTCTCAGTAATGTACACTCAGCACCCCATCTTGGACAGAAAAAAACAGAAATGTAGAAATTTTTGCAAATTTATTAAAAAACAAAAACTGAAATATCACATGGTCATAAGTATTCAGACCCTTTGCCGTGACCCTCATATGTAACTCAGGTGCTGTCTATTTCTTCTGATCATCCTTGAGATGGTTCTACACCTTCATTGGAGTCCAGCTGTGTTTGATTATACTGATTGGACTTGATTAGGAAAGCCACACACCTGTCTATATAAGACCTTACAGCTCACAGTGCATGTCAGAGCAAATGACAATCATGAGGTCAAAGGAACTGCCTGAGGAGCTCAGAGACAGAATTGTGGCAAGGCACAGATCTGGTCAAGGTTACAAAAAAATTTCTGCTGCACTTAAGGTTCCTAAGAGCACAGTGGCCTCCATAATCCTCAAATGGAAGACGTTTGGGACGACCAGAACCCTTCCTAGAGCTGGCCGTCCGGCCAAACTGAGCTATCGGGGGAGAAGAGCCTTGGTGAGAGAGGCAAAGAAGAACCCAATGGTCACTGTGGCTAAGCTCCAGAGATGCAGTCGGGAGATGGGAGAAAGTTGTAGTAAGTCAACCATCACTGCAGCAATCCACCAGTCGGGGCTTTATGGCAGAGTGGCCCGAAGGAAGCCTCTCCTCAGTGCAAGACACATGAAAGCCCGCATGGAGTTTGCTAAAAAACACCTGAAGGACTCCAAGATGGTGATAAATAAAATCCTCTGGTCTGATGAGACCAAGATAGAACTTTTTGGCCTTAATTCTAAGCGGTATGTGTGGAGAAAACCAGGCACTGCTCATCACCTGTCCAATACAGTCCCAACAGTGAAGCATGGTGGTGGCAGCATCATGCTGTGGGGGTGTTTTTCAGCTGCAGGGACAGGACGACTGGTTGCAATCGAGGGAAAGATGAATGCGGCCAAGTACAGGGATATCCTGGACGAAAACCTTTTCCAGAGTGCTCTGGACCTCAGACTGGGCCGAAGGTTTACCTTCCAACAAGACAATGACCCTAAGCACACCGCTAAAATAACGAAGGAGTGGCTTCACAACAACTCCGTGGCTGTTCTTGAATGGCCCAGCCAGAGCCCTGACTTAAACCCAATTGAGCATCTCTGGAGAGACCTGAAAATGACTGTCCACCAACGTTTACCATCCAACCTGACAGAACTGGAGAGGATCTGCAAGGAGGAATGGCAGAGGATACCCAAATCCCAATACCCACTGTATATGCGTATATACAGTATTTACGTATATCGTGTTAAGTATGTCGTGGACTACCAGCAAGGGACTAGGGACAGCTAAGTAGACCCCCTATGCACCCTTGGAATGTGGAGCGAGGTATGAAATCTTTAAGTGACATTTTCAGTTATTCAAGTGAACTTTGTAAAGCTAAGTGTTAAATGATCATTTGCAATGTTTCTTGTGTTATGAGTTATGAGTTCATCAATACGGGTCAGCAACTTGTGAATGTAATGCACACATTGGCTTTATTGTTGCCTATTGAATTTGCATTTGAGCATCCAGTTAATATTCTTCATAAACCCATGCACTTCATTTGTAACATTTTTTTACTTGCTCTTATTTGTGTCATGCCTTCTTAGTTTCACGGGGATGGAAGAGCAGCAATAAATAATATTGCACCCGTTTTTTGAGCCTCCTCTTCATTTTCAGTTCCAAAGGCAGCTACATTACAACAATGGAAAATACCTGAACAAAAACACTCACACAAAACTCCCTAGAATACCAGAACCAGTCGCATGAATGAATTCCCACGAGGCTCTGGAGCTGAGTCACCAGTTTCACTTTAGTATCGGTGGAAGAGTTTCTTCATGATTCAGCTCTCTCTCTCTTTGGTAATCCTTTTCTACCACCAAAATCACGCTTGGCTGTAGATGTGACTCAACAGCCAGTTATATCATATCATCATATTTCATCATATATCATCAACATGGTGCTAGACTGGTTTCAAATACAGTTTGGGGGACTCGTCTTTTTCCATCGCTGTCGTTGATCCAATCAGAGGTGTACAAATTCCACCACGGTCCAAGGCAGATTTCCATTTAAGTAACTAAATTTTTTATTTGCATCTTGAGAAAATCCTGTTAAAACTGACAGAAATTCCCCCTGGCTCCCCTCTGGGGACGGTGAAATGACTAATGTAGCGGCAGATTTACAGTTGGTATTTGAAGGATCTAAAGGTTATGGGGTCCCAACATTGAATCTTTGAAGCACATCGATGTGCTTCCCTACACCCTCAATGTGTCAAACGGAGAACACGTAATCTAAATTTACCCGTGCAGGACGCTGAAGATGAGCGGAGCAGATGGCTCTGGGTGGGGGCACTGAAACCTTGTTTGCATGCAGCACCCAGGGGTCACTCAGTCAGTAACACAGCGGGGAAAGGCAGTGTGGTTTGCATGGTCGCCACTATTGTAGAATGGACCATGGGAAATAAAGTCTCTGCAGAGGGCATATGGCTAAATAAAGTCACTATAGCTTCTCTGGGTTCAGATCAAGAAAACTCTACGTATCTATAACAGGGGTGCCCACATGCTGGAAGAAAGACAAGGGGGAAATAGAAGAGAAGCACAGTTTTGGGTGAGACCTGAGATCAGTCAGAGGCTGAGCTAAACTGAAACCCAAAGGGACACTTCCACAGACTCGCTCACTGTGTATGTTGCTCGCTAGCTTACGGCGTGCCACACACATACACACACACAGATGGTAGATTGGCTGTTTTGGGCGAATAAGCACTAGCATGCTAGCGGTCAAATTTGTGCGAATGATTCAAGACGGATATTTGCTTTACTTTCTTGTCACCTTTGGCAAGCAGACAGTACAGTAACTAGTAAGTTGGGAGGTAGCTTGCTTACACAGGCTAATACAAGTACAAGTGTATAATGGTGGAAAACTATTGTATGTTGTGTTCTAAGGTTGTAAGAGTAGTGCTTTGGGCTCTGTAGACTCCACACTTCTTCACTCACCGATCCCTATCAACCAAACAGACGGCTGGCGCTCAGTAGCTCGGCTTCCGCAGCAATTATCTTTTCCCATGAGACACTGGGAGAAACTAAGAGCATAGGCAGCTTCTCTGTGTGTGTATGAATGAGTAAGAGTGAGTGGAGAGGGGTGAAATCTGTGGATGAGGTGTGTGTGTGTACGTGCGCATGTGCATGCGTGCGCATATCAAACGTGTTCCTGCTCTGAATCAAAACCCCAAAGCGACCGTGTCAGAAAATTTAGTTCACCCACATAACCGAAAATACCCATAATCCCTCATCCCACATGAGGCATTTAGTTTCCCCTTAACAAGCGGCCCCCGCTCCCCGCTATCTGAAGAAAACTAACGCACTCGGAGGTTAAGCCAGTGAACCAGCGACTAGAGGCAAACATATTTGATTTGTCCTCCTTCAGTAGGTTGGGCCGACCTGTCGGGCTAAGCAAGCCCCATGATTGGTGGATTCTGGCTGAAGTGCCCGTCAAGGTGACCAGGGATTGGTTCTGCTGTTGTCCTCTGGCTCCTCGTCTGAAAAAATCCAATTAGAGTAATGTTTTGTTCTGGTCGTTGTCTTGCAGAGTGTTGATACCACTCTCAAGGGCTGCAGGTTAGCTTAGCTTAGCATAAAGACTAGAAAGGGGAATCCGCTGCTGACCAAAGGTAGCAACCTCTCGGCACCTCTAAAGCTCACTATTTGTGAGTTTTATTATTTCATGCCGCAGACTATTTCTTGGTACGGACCAGTTGTTCCAGCAACCAGCGGAGACTCCAGGAAGTTACTGGTAAACTAAGCCAAAGATCCTTTGTACTAAAGAATACTAAAGAATGCATTTCAAGCAGCGCCAATGGTATGACCCCCCCGCCCCCCCCCTCACACACACACACACACACACACACACACTCCATTGGGTTAGAGTGCTGTCAATCTGACAGTTGTGATTTCCACGTGATCACAGTCCTGTCACATGGCTTCCTGTTCTGATCCCCAGCCATTGTCACATGACCAATTATTGTTTCCATGATGATTATCCAAAATTCTGAACCAGCACTGGAGTATTGTTTTTTTAAGTGGCAGACTAAGCCTATAGAAAAATGTGTATTTTATTCAAATATACTTTTTTTTTAAACAAGTGAAAATTAATAAGGAATGTGATGTTTGTTTTAGCAGAATTACATTTCTCTTCTATTTAATATTTCCTACACTTCTAAGCAGATTTTCTACGCTGTATTCTGATAAAATGTTTTATGTAAAGCACTTTGAATTGCCTTGTTGGAGGAGCTGAACATTCATAACATACATTTACTATGTCATGTGACAAACAACAAATGAGTTATTGATTGATTGATAAAACATGATGCATTGTTCAGTGCAAAAATGATTCTTATCAAGTCATTTTCGTCTGTAATTCAATTTTTACTAAAAAAGTAAAAAAGTAAAAAAGAGTATTAGAACATTTTTAACCCTGTTTTTATTGCATATCGATTTAGTATTTAGTTTAATGAACCACAACTTGTCTTATGCATTCTTGCTTCAAATTCCAAATAGATTTTGTTTTTCAAACAAGTTAATGTAAAGTGTAAACAGGTTGAATTGTCCTAATGGCACTAAGACTGAGAGGTTTTTGCAGATGAAACTTTATAAAGAACTTAAATCACATCCAGTATGCAATCCTGTGATATGTATTACACTCCAAAATAATAACACTTACACTAAAAATCAATCAAGGAATTACACTCTACATGAAGTAAGATTTTGAATGTAGAACTTTAAAGTGGAGTATTTCTAAATCATGCATCATTTGCAATCAAGCAAAAGGTTCTGAATACTTCTTTCTGGTCACACGTCACATGTCTGAGACATTTTATTCTCAAAAGACAGAGATAAGATTCCAGGAGAAAAATAATGTTCCCTGTAAGTATTGCTTTATCTGTGTAATGGCTCACACGCTAAATTACGAGTGATTAATTGATGTTGTGTTAGTGAAAAATGGGGTTTTATGTAAGAGTGTATATGTGTGGGGGTGCAGATACTTCTGCGTACTTAATGTATTTTAAAGCATGTGTGAGTACACTCAAGATAAAAACTGCAAAATGTACTACTTGTCCATGCGTAAATGTGTGTATGTGTGTCCATGCTCATGCAGAACTGTGTGAAGAGCATCTGTGATGTCTGTGTGTGTGTGTGTGTGTGTGTGTGTGTGTGTGTGTGTGTGTGTGTATGTGTGTGTGTGTGCGTGCCTGTGCATGTAAGTGTGTTTTTCTTACACTAATTGGAGAGAGCTTGGAGTCAAGGCTCAAGGAGAAGATAAGATGCAGAAACCCAACGCGGCTGTCGAGAAAGAACCGCGTAACGGCACTTCCTGTGTGTTGTTCCTCCCTCACAATCATTTGCTGTTGTGTGCAAAGTGAGCCTCATCTCCATTGTGAAATTTCAAAACTTGCATTGGCGAAAAATAAAAAAGACATACTAAAAAGACAGCATTACCGGGTTTTTTCCCCCCAACCCCGTAAGACAGACTGACTCTGTGCAGATAAACGTGGTTCTTTGGTCCGACAATGGCGAGGAGCATCTGGTAATACTTCTGTGTAATTGCTGCTGAGAAACCCTGAAGATCTGAGAGGAGAAAAAAAATTGCAACATGTTTTCCCTCCGTCCTTCTCCTGCCCTGGTCGCCTCGTGTTGGAATTTCACCAGAGTTTAGGCAAAAACAAAAGAGACGGGTGTTCTGAGGGTAAAAAAAAGAGAAAGAAACACTTGGATGAAATGCAAGGAGGGCGCTTTCAGTGACTGTTAATGGTGTGTGTGTGTGTGTGTGTGTGTGTGTGTGCGTGTGTGTGTGTGTGTGTGTGTGTGCGTGTGTGTGTGTGTGTGTGTGTGTGTGTGTTAGTGTCCCTAAAAGGTGTTTTCTAATAGCTATGCTATGATCCAAAATTAAGTCATGAGGGGAATTAAATGGATTCCAATATATTTTGGAGCAATATCTGCTCCTACCAAAAGAAATAATATAACGCTAACTGACAACAAATGATTCTTCAAGAATAATTACTCCAGCTCAAAGTGGTGTTCCTCATGCTCCGCGTCTTTTATTATTTTGGCAAATATTTTGTTAATAAGCGGACGTTCATGTGGGATTTCAGCACCTCAATTCCCAGAGATCACCTGTCGTTTTTTTTTTGACAAATACAATTTTACAAGATGATGGTTGATCAAAATGCTGCGCATATATTTATATATATATATATATATATATATATTTTTTACTTATTGCACTTTTATGAAAATGTATAAATCTGTAAATGTATAAATTTAAATGTTGATTTTATAATTTTTGCACTGCCTAAAACAACACAGGGAGTTCAATAAGAGGATGCAGCGCATTGACCAGACCAGATTTTAGCTGTGTGATTTCAGCAGAATGAAAGTAAAAAGATCTTATGTTCTTTTTGTTTGTTTTTTAAATTTCTTAATTTCTTCTACAGGAACAAAAAATGATTGAATGATTGAAATGATGATTCTACTCAACATTTACATTTGATGCCTTTATTCTGAAGGATTGGGACCATGAGACAAGTGATTCTTTGGGCTCGCTCCACATGGAAATGTACTGTAACTTTATTTGGATGATCAAACTGCAAAATAATGTCAAATATAGCAAGCATATATTCAAAAATGGAATAAACTGCTAGATTAATTATTAAGAGGAGGTTCCTCCCAGACGTGAAAATCTAATAATCAGCTCATATGTTTCAATTCAGTTTTTTTTATAGTGTCAAATCACAACAGTTATGTCAAGACATTTTACAGATTACAGTAATTCTAGACCACAGTCAATAATTTAGAAAGACCCAACAATTCCCCTTGTGGCTTTGTAGTGTGTGATGTGGAGGACCAGGGGCCAGGGGCCAGGGGCCAGGGGCCAGGGCCCAGGGACCAGCGCCTGTGCCATGTGCAGCTACTGTCTGAAAGACAGACTTTTGGCGCTTAGTCACTGTTAGTACCAGCTCGGCTAGGCTCGGCTCGGCTCGGTTCGGCTCAACTGCTGTCCCCGTCCTCCATTTTCTATTACAGATTCAGCACCGCCTCATGCATGAGGCTGGTCGTCATAGCGCCGGAAACATCCGTGACCTAAAGGCTCTGACTCACCAACCCAACGGCCGACCGGCGGACACCGCTGGCTAAACTATTTAAAAAGGTTTGTTCAAACCCTCTTTGGGAACAACTGTACTTTGATTTTTCAGTTCGACCCACGTCCTATCTATCTGCTGACATATGGGGGGGGGGGGATTTATGACTTACTGTAGCCTGTACTGCCGCCAGCCTCCAGGGGGAGACCCAGATGTTTTGGCTTCCCTTTCTTGTCAAAATGATCTTTTAAACTTTTGAATGTAATGTGTAATATGTATCCATGGCTTCATTCCAAGTGCATGACAAAAATGATTTGTCTCTCCCCGTTCACTACTGTGCATACTTTATTTTCTCCAAGATGCAGTCCCATGGTGGTCCCCCAGAAGGGGAGGGAGCTTTATATTTCAATGGACAAAATAACAAGAACACCAGGTGTACCTGTACACTGAAAACTAGAAAGGTTTTAATAGAAAAAAGCTTCCTGCTCCTTTTTGAAGATGTGAATTTATTATTTGAATCACTTACAATAATTTTGGAAGAATGTGCTTTACATGTCCTTATTTATCTGTTATTTTAATTTTAATTTAATTTTTATATGTATGTATGTATACATATATTTTTACATGTTCAGAATAAACTAACTAACTAATTTGTACCACAAAACAAAGAAGACAAGAACACGTACAAAGGTGAAATCTGTGATGCATATTTTCTCTACATTTCACATAGTAAACAAGTAAAAGAGAGGGGGGGGGGGGTGTGGGAGTTTGTTTAGGCTTTTGGTAAAATATACGGTGAGTGGATGTGACAGCGCATGGTAACATTTTAATCAGGAGATAACATGGTTGGACACACAGATTACACCTGGTTTCAACACACAAACAGACACTGACCACACACACACACACACACACACACCAAAATAAATACTTTATATCCACACATAACCGCATTTCGCCAACATCTCCAACCACACCAATGAGCCCACCCTGACTCTGCATCCAAATCCATCATGGTAACTGACTCTAATTTAACGTTTCAAGTCTCTGTGTGGCACCAGGGTGGCAGGGTGGCACCACTGGGGATTTGTGGGTGTCTACGCTGCCGGGGGGGGGGGGGGGTGGCATATGCCCACAAGCTGTCTGCCAGGCTTCAAAGCAGCCTCTCATTTAGTTTGGTAGAAAAATGTTGTGTTTTCCACACTGTCACCTCTACTGACTGAACACTTTGGGAATTACTGTTGTGAAGTTGTTTGTTAACCCTTTCCCTCTTTGGTTGGTGACTTGAAAAGAGGTGTGCATGTGTGCTGGCATTCATGTCCATAACTACCTCTCAGTTTAGCAGTATTAAGAGCAAAGAAAAAGCTCATGTGCTTCGACAAATGAGGAGGAAGATTTGGAGGGGACCCAACACAAAAAACCTCGAGATCCAAGGTACTTACCTTAAAATGTCAGTTCAGTCCCAAACGTATATTCTCACATTCCTTAAGTGGGATCTACATTGTAAAATCTTTTGTCAAGAACTTTAAAAAATTTGGTTTATTCATTTCAAGTCAATTCAACTTACAAAACCGTCTTTTGTCCAGGCCACTTCTCAACACATTCTTTTAAAGTGAAGTTGTTTGACCTGAGAATATGAGTTGGATGCACCCCCAGCCCACTCATTAAATTAAATTACATTTTTAAATAATCATGAGTCATATATTTGCAGGCTTCCCAGCATGCACTTCTAGTACTTTCTGACTTCCCCCACCCTTTCTGTGGCACTCAGCCCCAAGCCCACCAATGAAGCTTGTCACAAATATATATATATTTATGTTAAAAAAAAAAAAGACATATGATACATTTTCTTAATTTTATATTATATATATATATATATTTTTAAATGCTTGGTTATTTCCTATAACAGCTGGCCACTGTAAATAGTGCATTTGTTGGGGCTATTTCAGCTGCAGATTTAGCTGCAGGATGGTGTATGTGGGATTGGGTCAAAATAAACTACAGTGTGTGTGTGTGTGTGTGTGTGTGTTAATGGTAATGAAAGAACATGTGTTTGTAATAGTTTTTGAACAACAATGGATTTCTATTTTTCTACATGCAATACTTTCTTGTAGAAAACATCCATTGTTGATTGTGGTCTTTTGTGGGGTTTTATTAACAGAAAAGTACACAATATCAGAAGCAATGTAATTAAAATGTCAATTTGCAATGCTATGAGAGCCACACGTTCAATTAAATATTAGTATGTAGGGGTAAATCTCAGATATTTTAATACCTGGGCAAATGAAACCAAAACTACCTTTATGGCAATACCACAAGAGGGAAGAGAGAAGATATAGTTTTGACTTGTAATTTAGGCAAATTTACCCTTTAAAATACAATTATCAATCCTCATAACTCATTGTAGTTTAAAAAGTGTATTATAATAATCTTACAATAAAAAAGAAGTCTGTTCTTAGTGGAAATATATTGATGTATTCCTTCCTCTTCCCACAATAAAAAGCTCATCTACTGACATGTGTCCTACTACTAGTCCTAGAACATTTATGGTTCATTTTGGTACTTTTCTTAATTGAAGCTCTTATTTTTTTCTGCCAGCAAATTTCTCACATCAATATTGCCATACCGTAATATTACCAATAAAATACTCTTCCAACCAATAAGCTGAATTAAAATATTTTGAATGTATCTTATATCTTTATTTTACGTGTGTGTGTGTGTGTGTGTGTGTGTGTGTTGTGGGTGTGTGTGTGTGTGTGTTGTGGGTGTACTACAGGCAGGCTTTTACAAACATATTGTAATTTGTTTCAAACTAAAACTAGAAAAAACAACACATCAGCATTGAAACCAACACATCTGATATGTTTACTGGCCAGCACTCATATCATATCATATCATATCATATCATATCAGATGATGTTGTACCAGAGGAGAATATCACTTTAACAGCCCTTGTTGATGGATTTGTACACAGACAAGCTGCTGCCTGTGTAATCAGAGATGCTCCAAAGCTCTAATTCAACGTGCCCTCTCGCCCTCAGAAGGATGAAGGACCACATACAGTCTGTGATTAGATAACCACCCACACAGACAGACAGACAGACAGACAGGCAGAAACACAGACAGACAGGCAGACAGACACACAGACAGACAGACAGGCAGAAACACAGACAGGCAGACAGGTAGACAGGCAGACAGGCAGACAGACAGACAGACATACAGACAGACAGCTACAAACACAGACAGACAGACAGACATACAGACAGACAGATACAGTAGAAAGACAGACAGACAGGTAGGAAACACAGTGAGCAGGCAGGTGGGCAGAGAGGAGAACGTGGAATAGAAACACACATCCAGTCTAAGTTTAACCTCCAACCACCATAATACTTATATTGATATCATTTTTGGGGATTTCCCCACCTGAAAGTTAGAACCAAGGTTCATGTTTTCTTTACATTGTATACATTTTGGTTGTAATTGATTGGGTTTGTAGCTGGCTTCCCCGCCCTCTCGGATCCTGTCTCTGGTGTCAGAGTTTTTCCAACTGGCTCCTGCTCCCTAAAAGTTGTCCATCTTGTCTCTCCTGCTCTGTCCGTCTGTGTTTTTGAGCTCTGTCTCCTGCAAACGTCGCAGTGCTTCAAACAACAGCAAATATCACATTGTGTGAGCAGCAACTTGAAAAATGCAAACGTCCCCTTCACATTCATTTTATATGCGTTCTAATGGCACTCATGTGTTTTTTAGTTGTTGGGTCTAAAAGGCCACGCCCCATTTGACCACTGTAGGCATGGCTTCAGGAGTGGCCTTAGATGTTGTTAGATACTTGATCGGATCCACTAGACGTATCGAGCATCCTATTGGTCGCTTTAAACATGTGACCGCGGTGGCAGCTTAAATCACATGGCTGTTCCAGTTATGGTAACAGTCTCAGTTTGAAACTCATAGTTAACCTCGTAAAAGGGAACTAGTTAAGTTCAGGCAACAGAAATAATAATTAGGGTTAGAAAAACATCTTAGACATAATGTGATGCCAATTGCACCGTGATCATATTTGCCATTTAGTTCACTTGCCAAAATAAAAATGCTGAAATTGATCACAAAAAAATAATAAAACCTCATTGTAGCAGCTGAGACCTGGCCTTCCACTTAACCTAACACAGCACGAGCACATATGGACAAATCCAGCCACGAGGCCTCGCCACCTCGCCGTCACCGTCACCAGCCAGCTCCAATCAGGGGGAAGAGGCCTCGCCACCCCGCCGTCACCAGCCAGCTCCAATCAGGAGGACGAGGCCTCGCCACCTCGCCGTCACCAGCCAGCTCCAATCAGGAGGAAGAGGCCTCGCCACCTCGCCGTCACCAGCCAGCTCCAATCAGGAGGAAGAGGCCTCGCCACCCCGCCGTCACCGTCACCAGCCAGCTCCAATCAGGAGGAAGAGGCCTCGCCACCCCGCCGTCACCGTCACCAGCCAGCTCCAATCAGGAGGAAGAGGCCTCGCCACCTCGCCGTCACCGTCACCAGCCAGCTACAATCAGGAGGACGGGGCCTCGCCACCTCGCCGTCACCAGCCAGCTCCAATCAGGAGGAAGAGGCCTCGCCACCCCGCCGTCACCGTCACCAGCCAGCTCCAATCAGGAGGAAGAGGCCTCGCCACCTCGCCGTCACCAGCCAGCTCCAATCAGGAGGAAGAGGCCTCGCCACCTCGCCGTCACCGTCACCAGCCAGCTCCAATCAGGAGGAAGAGGCCTCGCCACCCCGCCGTCACCAGCCAGCTCCAATCAGGAGGACGAGGCCTCGCCACCCCGCCGTCACCGTCACCAGCCAGCTCCAATCAGGAGGACGAGGCCTCGCCACCTCGCCGTCACCAGCCAGCTCCAATCAGGAGGACGAGGCCTCGCCACCTCGCCGTCACCGTCACCAGCCAGCTCCAATCAGGAGGACAAGGCCTCGCCACCTCGCCGTCACCGTCACCAGCCAGCTGCAATCAGGAGGACGGGGCCTCGCCACCTCGCCGTCACCGTCACCAGCCAGCTGCAATCAGGAGGACGAGGCCTCGCCGTCACCGTCACCAGCCAGCTCCAATCAGGAGGACGAGGCCTCGCCACCTCGCCGTCACCGTCACCAGCCAGCTGCAATCAGGAGGACGAGGCCTCGCCGTCACCGTCACCAGCCAGCTCCAATCAGGAGGACGAGGCCTCGCCACCTCGCCGTCACCGTCACCAGCCAGCTGCAATCAGGAGGACGAGGCCTCGCCACCTCGCCGTCACCGTCACCAGCCAGCTCCAATCAGGAGGACAAGGCCTCGCCACCTTGCCGTCACCGTCACCAGCCAGCTCCAATAAGGAGGATGAGGCCTCGCCACCTCGCCGTCACCGTCACCAGCCAGCTCCAATCAGGAGGACAAGGCCTCGCCACCTCGCCGTCACCAGCCAGCTCCAATCAGGAGGACGAGGCCTCGCCACCTCGCCGTCACCGTCACCAGCCAGCTCCAATCAGGAGGGCAATGTTGGCATGGCATTTCCAGACTAGTGCAATAGCAACTTTCATTTTTGGTGTCCTGCATATGCGTGGACAATGGTCTCAGGTGAGAGCTAACATGTCACTTGTCACCCAGAGCCCTTTTTTTTTTACTAAAGCAAGATATGAAATCAGACGTATTACCTACCACCATTTGGTTTATTTTGTGTTATTTAAACTATTTATAAAAATCTGGTCATGCCAGATGTAATTACTGTACTCATTTTTGGAACATTTGTTTTTCGGTTGGTTTGATGGTGTAGTTGTAGTACGTGCAGTTTGAAGGAATGGGTCATATTTACAGAGGACTCCTGCCTTAAACATGTAAATATCAATACGTACTCTGACAGGAATTAGAAACATATTTATCTACTACGCTGCTGCCTTTGTGTACTGTTCAAAATCTGACAACAATTAACATTTTTGCACAGTAAAAATGAGCTGAAGCCCTGCACGTTTGTCAAAAGGACTTTGAAATGATTTCAAGATCACCAGTGACATGAATTACTGTAGGCCTGCAATAAACGTCACATCTCATAATGAAAAGTTGAAACTACATCTGATGTTCATGTCAGAAAGTACCGAAAGCTGTTTTTGACTCACTGAGCCATATTATCATATTTTCAGTTTGTTTGACGGCAAGCTGTTGTCAGTTCAAGTGGCTGCTGGGACAGATTCCAGGGGAGTCACACACACACACACACACACACACACACACACACACACACACTCAGCCCTTGTTGTCTGCTGCCATCTACTGTTTTTAAGTGAGTCCAAAATTGGAAAAGTATTTATTGGTTTATTGCTTCAGTAAGTTGTGGAATTTGCCTTGAATGGTGCATGCATACATATGCAAACAAACATATTACCCAGATATAAAACATCATCAATAAATACAGATATACATATATACAAAATAGTTGTTTAGCATAAGAAACAGGAGGGGAAATGGGTTGAGTGCAGAATGCTAAAAGATACTTAGTATGTGCATTGGGCAGGTATCTGGTCCTGGATCAAAGTTAGTGCAAACAGAGACGGTTTAGATCAAAGACTCACTCCGAGTCGTTTCCTGTATCTGTGTCACGTGGGCTCCGCCACGGCCACGCCTCTTTAGGAGACTGGCAGCAGGTCCTGGTCCTGAGTCTGTTGATTCCAATGGGAGAGGTGCACGTAAACACAGGCATGGCCGTAGTCACCAAAGTAAAAATTGGAGCCATTTGTCACAAGCCAGATATCTTCCAGAACGTTCTGACACTAACATGGTCAGACGGACACCTCAGGAGACAATAACTTAGTTAGAGACCTGTTTCTGTCTCAGGACCGTACTCTCGTGAGATCTGGCAACACAGAGAAACTAACGTTCATGAAGGCCCTAACTAAACTAATCCCTGTGATGCTTAATATGTCCTTTAGCATATCTAACATTGGTAAAATAACATATACATAGATTTCTTTCAATATAACTCTTCATCCATCCACACAACGTTCACTACACGTTAAAGCGAGGCCACGCCCTTTTAGAAGAGGAAGCGGGTAGCGTTTCATTCCATTGGCGCTGCCTGAAAAGCGTCTTTAGAGGATCTTTGGTGCAAATCCGTGGTGCTAGCACCATGTACCCCGAACCACCTCAAATGGCTCCTTTCAACATGAAGGAGCAGCGGCTCTACTCCGACCCCCCACGGATGACTGAGCTTCGCACCCTATCTCTTAGAGATGCCAGCACCCCTCCTGAGGAAACCCATTTCTGATTTTTTTTATGTATTAATATACAAATGAGGCATATCTAATGTTACATTTTGTGTATTTTGGCTTTTTATCCCCAGTAGTCTGAATGAATAGGACATGTTATGGAAGCCAAATAGTCCAAAAACTCAAAATTAAGTTTTTTTTTTTTTTTTGGTCTTTACCTCCCTGTAAAATAATTTTATTTAAAAATGAGGAAACCATTGGTCTCTCTAGTCCCGAGGGGGGGGAGGAATGTTTTCCCATCGCACAAAACCTTTGATCTCACACCCCTAATCACTTCCTGAAGATTATACAGTACGTGCACCTCTGCACTGCCCTCACTGTGTGTGTGAGTGCGTGTTTGCGTGCGTGCGTATGTGTGTGCGTGTGTGTGTGTGCTTGCCTGAGGGCGCCTAGGGCAGATGTAGTCGTCTGTGTCCTGCCTGATCACAGACAGAGATATGGAAGGAATAGAGACAGAATTGTGATGTCATCAAACAGTGACAACCAAGAAGAGTTATTAATAACTTTGGCAGTCATGCTGAAGTGCATAAAGCGTATAAACTGACCTAAAGAGTCAGCACATATTTACACCAGGGAAATAAACAGAGGGAAGTGCTGGTAAAGTCACTGGGCTCTGGTCTTGGTCTTATTGGGACAGTAAATGCAAATCAGGAATACCAACTGGAAATGCACAATCAGTTTATGGCACCATACAAAACATTTCCATGGTAACACTGAGTTCCACCAATCAGAGACGTCGCTGTTATGTTAAGGATTGTGGGCAGTGTATTATTTCTCCATAAGATCATAAATAATCTTAAAAAAGGCTGGTTTCATACAGACTGGTGGCTTCTACAGGAGCAGAAACCTTAATTTTACAACCTCAGAGCTCAAGGTCAGTCTACCCTATGGTTTACACACCTAGCCTGGCTCCGCCCTCCTACGTACTTCCGCTCAATTTTAATTTTCCTGCAGTACTCCGTCTGGGCTTGTGGTATATTTGCGGGTTTTCTCCGATCAAATCTTTACCGGTCCAATCAGAACAGAGGGCGTGGCTGAGAACGATGACGCTGAGGTCGTGCCCTAGTTAGAGTTGTAGTTCTGTAATGGCGACGGAGAAAGATGGGAGCGAAGCCATTCGGTCTGCTGTGGCAACGCTGCTGAACATCCAGAAGTTAAAGCCCGAGCAGGAACAATCTTTGCTGAGTTGTGTTGGGGGCCATGATTTTATGGCCCTCCCCCCTACGGGGTTCGATAAAGTTTGATTTTCCAGCTCGATCCATTAGTGGTGAAGGAGTTGGCTTGTTGATGTCTAAAACTATTGGATCTGCCCAGAGCCCCTCTGGAGTACCCGCCTTCAAGGAAGTTAACACTTCTTAATGGGGAGTGGCCAGACTCTCTGGACTAATGAAATGGACCAGAGTCTGGTAAGACCATGATAATGGACCAGAGTCTGGTAAGACCAGGTTAATGGACCAGAGTCTGGTAGGACCAGGCTAATGGACCAGAGTCTGGTAGGACCGGGCTGATGGACCAGAGTCTGGTAGGACCAGGTTGATGGAACAGAGTCTGGTAGGACCAGGTTTTTCTTTGAGTGACCAGTTTTGCCGGTTGCTTGTTATTTGAATTTGATGGTGAAAAACCTCAGCGTTTTTCATAATATGTCACCATCTTTCACAAAGTGTATATTGCGTCAGTTGATATCTTGATAACAATGAAAACGTCGTAGTCTCATCCCTCTGAAAACACATTTCCTCCTTTTACTCTTTCCTCAAGTCTCCACCATGCTTCCTTCCATGCTTCCTTCCTTGAAGGACTAAGACATGAGGAAGAGAAGCAGGTGGAAGAACCCATGATGCAATTTAAGAACCTAGGATGTAGCCCAATGGTAGTGCTTCCTCCACGTTGTCTCCACTGCTCTCCCCATAGGAAAACAATGGCACAGCAGCGCAGGTATTGCAGATCTTGTGCAGGCATCTTATGTTACACAACGAAACAACAAGTCAGCCAGCTCAAACTAGAGAGCTGGCTGTATAGTTAGTTTTTACGTAGTTTGATCTGATTTCTCCATCATAGAATACAGTTACATTGTTGAAATCAATGGATTAGATAACAATATTTTTCTAAATCTATATCTAAATAAATGAAGGCAACTCTATGCATTTCCCAGAGGCCTCAATATGAAAATGAAAAAATGAGCTCTTTGCGTGATCACTGATAGAGATAGAGATGGAGATGGAACCAACAGAGCCAGGGCAGGAACGACTTTCTATCTTGGAAATTCAAACAGCATTTCACATTAAAGAAAGAACAGGGAGAAGGAAATATACTAATATACTACAGTAACTAATATTAAATAATAAATAATGTGCAGTGCAACCTCTGCTTGCAACAACCAACCGCCTTCACTGGTCACCTTGGTATTTTATAGTTATGTCGCACATCAACTTGCTAAGTTGAATAAGTTGAAAATTAGCTTGTGGTAGCTAGACTTTGGTTAGGTTGTTGTAGTAGGTGATGCAGTTTGGGACTACAAATACAAAAATCTATCTGCTAGTCCATGTAGCGGCCCTTTGGATTTATTGATCCAGACGCAGAGAGTTTAAAACGGGTGTTGATTAATTTATTTCTCCCCCATGCACCATTAGCACCATGAACACCGTGAAAACTACAGAATAAAACTGAAGAAATCCATAATGTTTCTATGTAGCTTCACAAATAATTTGCACAAGAATCATGTTCACATATTAATGATGTTTACACCCAATACAAATCATTTTAGCATATGAAATACATTTTAAGCTATTATGACAAATACAATATATGAAATACAACATACAGTGAGGAAAATAAGTATTTGAACACCCTGCTATTTTGCAAGTTCTCCCACTTAGAAATCATGGAGGGGTCTGAAATTGTCATCTTAGGGGCATGTCCACTGTGAGAGACATAATCTAAAAAATAATCCAGAAATCACAATGTATGATTTTTTAACTATTTATTTGTATAATACAGCTGCAAATAAGTATTTGAACACTTGTCTATCAGCTATAATTCTGACCCTCAAAGACCTGTTAGTCTGCCTTCAAAATGTCCACCTCCACTCCATTTATTATCCTAAATTAGATGCACCTGTTTGAGGTCGTTAGCTGCATAAAGACACCTGTCCACCCCATACAATCAGTAAGCATCCAACTACTAACACGGCCAAGACCAAAGAGCTGTCCAAAGACACTAGAGACAAAATTGTACACCTCCACAAGGCTGGAAAGGGCTACGGGGACATGTCCAAGCAGCTTGGTGAAAAAAGGTCCACTGTTGGAGCAATCATTAGAAAATGGGAGAAGCTAAACATGACTGTCAATCTCCCTCGGACTGGGGCTCCATGCAAGATCTCACCTCGTGGGGTCTCAATGATCCTAAGAAAGGTGAGAAATCAGCCCAGAACTACACGGGAGGAGCTGGTCCATGACCTGAAAAGAGCTGGGACCACCGTTTCCAAGGTTACTGTTGGTAATACACTAAGACGTCATGGTTTGAAATCATGCATGGCACGGAAGGTTCCCCTGCTTAAACCAGCACATGTCAAGGCCCGTCTTAAGTTTGCCAATGACCATTTGGATGATCCAGAGGAGTCATGGGAGGAAGTCATGTGGTCAGATGAGACCAAAATAGAACTTTTTGGTCATAATTCCACTAACCGTGTTTGGAGGAAGAAGAATGATGAGGACCATCCCAAGAACACCATCCCTACTGTGAAGCATGGGGGGGTAGCATCATGCTTTGGGGGTGTTTTTCTGCACATGGGACAGGGCGACTGCACTGTATTAAGGAGAGGAGGACCGGGGGCCATGTATTGGGAGATTTTGGGGAACAACCTCCTTCCCTCAGAGCATTGAAGATGGGTCGAGACTGGGTCTTCCAACATGACAATGACCCGAAGCACACAGCCAGGAGAACCAAGGAGGGCTCTGGAAGAAGCAGATCAAGGTTCTGGCGTGGCCTAGCCAGTCTCCAGACCTAAACCCAATAGAGAATCTTTGGAGGGAGCTCAAACTCCGTGTTTCTCAGCAACAGCCCAGAAACCTGACTGATCTAGAGAAGATCTGTGTGGAGGAGTGGGCCAAAATCCCTTCTGCAGTGTGTCAAACCTGGTGAAGAACTACAGGAAACGTTTGACCTCTGGAACTGCAAACAAAGACTACTGTACCAAATATTAACATTGATTTTCTCAGGTGTTCAAATACTTATTTGCAGCTGTATCATACAAATAAATAGTTAAAAAATCATACATTGTGATTTCTGGATTTGTTTTATTTTAGATTATGTCTCTCACAGTGGACATGCACCTACGATGACAATTTCAGACCCTCCATGATTTCTAAGTGGGAGAACTTGCAAAATAGCAGGGTGTTCAAATACTTATTTTCCTCACTGTATATTATTATTGTTCACAGAAAGAATATATTTCTTTTATATTGATGACATGTGGAATTAATCCCATCCTATGTCTCCCACTATGTTGAAGCATATTTGTGCACACCCAGAAAATATCTTATGGCACTATTTTGCAATAATTCATAATTAGATATATTTCTGAGTCCTCTAACCCAACAATATAATCAAGAAAACTTGCAACGCTGACCGTGAGGGAAATTGTCTGTTCAGAGAAAGAAGGATAGGGAACCTAACAGAACACTAAAAAAAAGAGTAAAAGACCATTCATTATACACACAAATAACATTATACAAATATTTTTACCTTTGAGATGACATTTTATTCTCTCTCAAATTCTTATTTTCGTTTGATACTGTTTTTTCTTCTATGTGTTGTTATACTGGCAAACATCTAATTCCATACCCTGCCCCTTGTTCCAGTTACTCAGGCTTCCTGCTTATCATTTTAGCTAACAATAACTGTGTATTAGGCCTAATTAGAGTTTGACTTAATCATTATGGTAGTATGCCTATCATTTCTAAACAGTACGTGTAAACTGAGGGAGAAAAATATATTATTATATAGTATCTTTTTTGTCAGAAGACCTTATGTTAAATGTTAGCATTTGGCTTTCCTTGAGATGTTTTTCTTTTTATTTAAATAAGTAAATGAAGTATGAACCAGTTCCATACCCCAAAGCGGGTACCTGGACTGTCCTCCATCCCACCCCACCCCCCCCCCCCCATCCCACGCGCTGCTCTGCTGAAATCTGAGATGTGCCGACGCAGCAGCGCTTTCAATGAAACCTTCTTCGCTTCGGCTTCAAGCGGTTCTCCTCAACTCTCGCGGTCAGCCCGAGGGACTCAGAACTCGTCCAGGAAGTAACATGGCCAAAGTGAACAGCGGTGCCTCCGGTTGTCGAGCCATGGTGAAGGCAGGAAAGTACCTGTCGAGCCCGTCTTCCACGAGCCGGTATTCCGGCCAGCGTCAGCGGGAGATGTTCAGTCCACAGCGCCGAATGACGAGCGCTGACGCGGCCGGCACGGGAGGAAAACCCGCGGCTTTGGCCCAGCAGGAACAGCTGGGGTATTTCTCCACTACAGACAGACATATGCAGGCCAACCGGAACCTCATTTACCGGGACGTGAAGGCTTTTCTCAATGAAGTTGGTGGGAACCCTCGGGAGGCTCGGTACTGGCTGACCCAGTTCCAGAGGGCGACTTCGGCTCAGTCTCCTGCCTTCGCTGTACTGGAGGTAAGTTCCCGTTATGGCAGGGGAAACTTGTGTTAGCCTAGCTAGGGAGGCTACACTTAATTTAGGGCTTATCAAAACTTATGTCTTAAATAAATATGCTAGCTACTCATTGACGTTTGATAAGCTAGCTAACCGTTAGATATGGAAGCCCATTTTTTCCCGCAACTTAAGTGATAAATGATTGACATTAGAGTAGCCTAAACTCCTCCAACCTTATAACGCCCCATTGGACCTCTAACTGTAACGTTAGTAGTCAGTACTACTGACTACCCAACTCCCTACTGACTCAGTAGGGAGTTGGGTTGGGAACTGGAGGATCGCTGGTTCAAGTCCCAGTATGGACCAAAATGTGGTGGGGGACTGGTAGCTGGAGAGCACTGGTTCTTGAGCAAGGCACCGAAGCCTTTCCATGGGCAGCCCCCCCACTCTGACATCTCTCCCATAGTGCATGTATAGGTAGGTAGAGCATGTCTGTGTGATTAGGGCCTGTGTGTAATAATAACAGCAACAGAGTGAAAACATTGTAATAATATTATTATTATTAAACACAAGAAAGCTTGATGACTCCAAAGATGAATTAGGTTTCATACGCAAATCTGTGACAGAATATTGTGATGCAGACACCAAAGAGTTAACTATAGGAGAATAGGACTTATGTGTTGGCCAAATCGTTCGGTTCTGTTGTTCGGAGTGACACTAAAACTTTTAGAGAACTACTTAGTTTGGGACAGGGCTAACAACAAACCTCTTTGTCTGTCCGTCTGTGTGCGCCTGTCTGTCTCCGTCTCTCCCAGGTGGACAGCTCCGTTTTCTCCAGCAGGGAAATGGTTCAGAGTCTGGCCTTCGGGCTCTCCTTCCTGCAGCGGATGGATATGAAGCCTGTGGTGGTGATGGGTCGGTCTGAGTACGAGCAGACGGGGCCCACCGAGCCGGTGGCCGGGTCTCGCTGCACCCGAGGGCTGGTGGAGCGAAGCCAGCAGCTGACCGAGGCTCTGCAGCAGCACTCGTCCACCGTCCTGCCACTCTTCTCCGCTGAGTCCTTCCTCCTACTACATGAAGCCTCACATGGGAGCAGGTAAGTGTTACCCTTTTCTACGGTTTCCCGGTTATGATTTGTTTCCTCATGGCGGTTCGCAATGGAATTTGAGGTGTATTTTCTCTTGTTTGCTGGATGTGACAGAAGTGTTACCCAATCAGCAGCATGTTTGTATGCTGCATTCTAGGGCTGGGCAGTATGTTGATATTATATCAACATCAATATATGAGGCTAGATATCATCTTACATTTTGAATATCTTAAAGCGGCCATATTCTTCTCATTTTCAGGTTCATAATTGTATTTTGAGGTTGTACCAGAATAGATTTACATGGTTTCATTTTGTAAAAACACCATATTTTTGTTGTACTGCACATTGCTGCAGATCCTGTTTTCACCCTGTGTGTTTAGGTCTCTGTTTTAACTACAGAGTGAGACATCTCACTAGTTTTAGCTCCAGAGTGAGACATCTCCCTTCTAGCCTATCTTTGTTGGGAGCTGCACATGCTCAGTAGCTCGGTAAGATCCCATCAGCTTTCCTTCACTGCTTTGTTCTCCTCCTTTCATGGTTTTTCTTCATCCTGACCTTCTTTCCCATCCTTTTTACTTCTTCATCCTCTTTCTTTTCATCTCCCCGCAGTGCTCCACCCTCCATTGCTGTGGACACCAGCCTCCTCCAGTGGAGTCTGAACTGCGGGACAATCCCATTGGTCTGTCCAGTGGGGCGGGACGGGCGAGGTTGCTCGGTAATGTTGGACCCAACGGATGTGACGGCAGCTATTGCCCGAGCTCTGCAACCTCTCAAAGTCATGTTCCTGAACCACTCGGGAGGTCTTCGCAGCCAGGAAAACAAGGCAGGACCGCTGGCGTTGGCTCTGTTTCCATAGACATAGAAGATATGCACTTTTCAATACAGCGATGCAAACAACTCGCTTTTCGGCCAATGTTGCTTCTTCCACGTCAATTTGGGTGACTTGTGTGAAACGTCCAGATCCAAAGAGTATTTTTTTTCTTGTTCTTTCAATATAGCATTTTTAATTATTATATGCTAAACTCATATCAATATATAACGTAGGCATTTTTTAAAATGCTATTTAAGAAAGAAAAACTTACATTGTATTACAACTACATTATTCATTTTTTTACTGCACCAACTTTTAATAATTAGGTGCTAAAGTCATACCCCTTATGCATAAATTGCTATATAGGTACATTTAACAAAACCCCTTAAAAAATATAACCAAATTGCTCTTTGCCTTAGTGGTCCCTAATACTATATCTGAAGTCTCTTTTATATAGACCTTAGTGGTCCCTAATACTATATCTGAAGTCTCTTTTATATAGACCTTAGTGGTCCCTAATACTGTATCTGAAGTCTCTTTTATATAGACCTTAGTGGTCCCTAATACTATATCTGAAGTCTCTTTTATATAGACCTTAGTGGTCCCCTAATACTATATCTGAAGTCTCTTTTATATAGACCTTAGTGGTCCCTAATACTGTATCTGAAGTATCTTTATATAGACCTTAGTGGTCCCCTAATACTGTATCTGAAGTCTCTTTATATAGACCTTAGTGGTCCCTAATACTGTATCTGAAGTCTCTTTATATAGACCTTAGTGGTCCCTAATACTGTATCTGAAGTCTCTTTTATATAGACCTTAGTGGTCCCTAATACTGTATCTGAAGTATCTTTATATAGACCTTAGTGGTCCCCTAATACTGTATCTGAAGTCTCTTTATATAGACCTTAGTGGTCCCTAATACTGTATCTGAAGTCTCTTTATATAGACCTTAGTGGTCCCTAATACTGTATCTGAAGTCTCTTTATATAGACCTTAGTGGTCCCCTAATACTGTATCTGAAGTCTCTTTATATAGACCTTAGTGGTCCCTAATACTGTATCTGAAGTATCTTTTATATAGACCTTAGTGGTCCCCTAATACTGTATCTGAAGTCTCTTTATATAGACCTTAGTGGTCCCTAATACTGTATCTGAAGTCTCTTTTATATAGACCTTAGTGGTCCCTAATACTGTATCTGAAGTCTCTTTTATATAGACCTTAGTGGTCCCTAATACTGTATCTGAAGTCTCTTTTATATAGACCTTAGTGGTCCCTAATACTGTATCTGAAGTCTCTTTATATAGACCTTAGTGGTCCCTAATACTGTATCTGAAGTCTCTTTATATAGACCTTAGTGGTCCCTAATACTGTATCTGAAGTCTCTTTTATATAGACCTTAGGGGTCCCTAATACTGTATCTGAAGTCTCTTTATATAGACCTTAGTGGTCTCTAATACTGTATCTGAAGTCTCTTTTATATAGACCTTAGTGGTCCCTAATACTGTATCTGAAGTTTTTTTTATATAGACCTTAGTGGTCCCCTAATACTGTATCTGAAGTCTC
This sequence comes from Etheostoma nigrum, assembly GCA_029931835.1. Classification (NCBI taxonomy): domain Eukaryota; kingdom Metazoa; phylum Chordata; class Actinopteri; order Perciformes; family Percidae; genus Etheostoma; species Etheostoma nigrum. The sequence goes on along the minus strand of CM057251.1, from coordinate 593,613 downwards.
TTTTATATAGACCTTAGTGGTCCCCTAATACTGTATCTGAAGTCTCTTTTATATAGACCTTAGTGGTCCTCTAATACTGTATCTGAAGTCTCTTTTATATAGACCTTAGTGGTCCCCTAATACTGTATCTGAAGTCTCTTATATATAGACCTTAGTGGTCCCTAATACTGTATCTGAAGTCTCTTTTATATAGACCTTAGTGGTCCCCTAATACTGTATCTGAAGTCTCTTTTATATAGACCTTAGTGGTCCCCTAATACTGTATCTGAAGTCTCTTTTATATAGACCTGGGGGTGTGTGGCCTTGAACTACCATGTTTTGCCCATTCTGGGTTACTGCTTGAAGCAGATAAAGAAAATCTGTAGATTCAGTTTGGGTCTGCTGATATAGTGTGTGTATCAGGTTTGTCAGACATTGTACATATACCGTATGTAAATGGTGTCGCACAACTTCTCCTGAACACAGGTGCTGGACACAGTGTCGCTGCCTAGCGACCTGCCCAGCCTGTCCACGGCGGCGTGGCTGAGCGCTGCAGAGCGCCGCAGAGTGGCGGCCATAGCCAGACTCCTCAACCAGCTGCTGACGGAGTCGTCTGCCGTCATCACCTCGGCGGACACGCTGCTGACGGAGCTGTTCAGCCACAGAGGCGAGACCGCCGACCCACTCACTCACTGCATTTTACATGCACATACTATTCCGTCTTTTTGTTCTAGTTGTGTTTACACGACTAATGAAGATGCAGCCGTGCAAAATAGATTTTTTTCTCTCAAAATTTTCCACTCAACTCCACTTGGCCTCTTGTTTCTCTCTCTTTCATTCCATCTTGCGACGTTTGCGATATCTACAAACCTGTTGATATCCTAGTGTTTCATGTTATGAAATAGCTGAGTTTCTCCTTCTTTTCTTTTGTGCATCCATCCCTGCTGGAGCCGTGCCACCTGTTGGCTGGTTGGTTTATGTACACAAGCATAGCAATGCACAGAGCTGACCGTAAGCCGTAAACAGGCAAGGCGCTGTAACCTGTCGTAAACTGCCGTAAAAATCCACATTGAAAAGCGTATTCCTATGTGCTATATACTTAGTCTAAAGAAGGCATATAAACTGCCATTATTACCGGCATATCCCACACGTCTTAATTGGAACATTTTTTAAAAAGGCCTTATTCGGAATATACGGTTTACATGACCTGTATTAAATTTGGAATTTTGTCATATTCAGAATAATAGTGGAATATTGGTGTGCATGTACTGTAAACATAGTGACTGACTTTTCCCCAAATGTAGACACACATGCATGGAGAGCTGTCTGTTTTGAGCTGTGAGTGTGTGAGTGTAGTTTTGCCCACCCAACTACGGTTAACATGACTTTATATCTAACTATCATTTCTATACCTGCTTGTTCTGTTCTTTCTGGCTCAGGGTCGGGGACGCTCTTTAAAAACGGAGTCCCGATACATCGGTAAATACTTCACATATACACAAGCAAACACGAGTAATCTGACTTGTATCCCTAGATTAACCCTAAACTAAGTCGTAAAAGTATGTGAACACACACTGCATTTGACTGATCGTGTGTGTGTGCGTGTGTGTGTAGTTACAGCTCTCTGGATGGGATTGACGTAGACCGTCTGCTGGCTCTCATCAATAAGTCGTTTGATAAAACTCTGAGGCGAGACTACATCGACACCCTGAAGGGACGACTGCACTCTATCTACCTCTCTGAAGAGTATGTGCAAATAAAAATGTCCGCCACATCAGTGTTAGCAGGGTCCAACCCACCGGGCAAGTGAGGGAAAACCATTCTACTGGCCCGTATTCAGATTGTTATTGTCATATTTGGTCTTTATTTAGGTAGGGATTTTCAACATGCCTTCAAAAATGTCATGTGGTGTGACTTATCTTAAAATGAATTCATTTCTTAAACATGCTTGAAATATTTTTTTTAATATATTTACTGTAATGACTCCAAAAATGAGCCCAATGCGTCATCAGATATTAAGGAAACATGCTAAGTTGAAATACTATCTTTTCCCCCAACAATATATATATATATATATATATATATATATATATAAAAATATCATTTCTCCTGATCATGTTGTATCCGTGTGTCCCCTCCAGCTACAGCGCGGCAGCCATCATCACCATGGAGCCGGTGAACAGCGGCACGCCCTACCTCGACAAGTTTGTGGTGAGCAGCAGCAAGCAGGGCCAGGGCACCAGCCACATCCTGTGGGAGTGTGTCAGACAGGACCTGGGCAAACTGTTCTGGAGGTCCAGAGCCACCAATAGGATCAACCCCTGGTAAGAGACGCACGCCCACACAACTATATAAATATGTAAATTCTTAGTCGAGGACACCCCTAGTAGATAACCTTTTTTTGAGCGTCACTACCCCCAGAATTGGATCCGTTCTGTCCGATAACATTTGGAAAGTCCTGATTTAATCCGCATGGTTACATTTTTAAATCTCAGTTGAAGTTAGCAGAGCGCTAAACCAGAAATACCGGTGAAGGTCTCTAGTGTGCCCGCTCTATGGTTCCCATAGTGCGGAAGCATCCCCTCTTTTATTCCCGGAATTAGAACTTTTTTTGGCGTCATGCTCCACTGAGCAACTCTCATAGGGACGCCCTCGAACCAGGGTCCGAAATTAGCAGTTTCCAGTCGCCAAATGTGGGTACATTTTCCGTTGGGCGAGTAAGTCTCAGAGGGCTGTCTGCCACATGGCGAGTAAATGCACAGAAATAGTTCTGTTTTTCTTCATTTTGGTGAAGCTGCAGCTACTTCTGCTGTCTGAATGTCGAAACTTTGCGGGGCCGGCACACAAACTGTGTCTGGAACGCAGCATCAGTTCACCCGTCTGGGAGGCTGCACTCCGAGTCCGTTGTACCGGCGTTGATGTTCTGTGCGTTGTCATGGACACACGCAGCCACTTTGCTAAAACAGCTTGCGGGGCTGACACAAGTCCACAGCGGCCCGCGGCGTGTATGTCTGAGCCCGTGTCACATAGCTCTACAACTACAACCTAGTTGTAACCTACAACTACTAAAAACACTCAGGTGCCTTTATATAGAGGTTTACTCCTCGACGCAACAGGCCGCGGGTTTGACTCCGACCTGCGGCTGTTTGCTGTACGTCTCCCCCCCCCATCACACCCTATTTTGCATTGCTGTATACAAAATTGCAGGTGTGCCCATGACCTGCCTACTTTGCATTTGTTGTTGTGCTATTACAATGGAGACTAGTTACAGTATTCAAAACAAAGAATGACATTTGATCTCTCTCTCTCTCTCTCTCCCTCTCTTTCTCTCCCTCTCCCTCTCTCTCTCCAGGTACTTTAAACATTGTGATGGCAGCTTTGTGAATGGGGTGTGGACTGTGTTCTGGTTCGGTTTGACAGACATTAGAGATTCCTACGAGCTGGTAGAGTATGCCAAGGACCTCCCGGACTCTTTCCACGTCTCCACATCTCCCACCTCCACCGCTGGACCCTGAACCCCACCCCCCCCCCAGCTGCTGCTGCCGCTACAGATATTGTTTACACATTTTGTTTGCAATGACTGGACTGTTCGTTACCTTGAAACTTGGGCAGGAATTCTGCTCTGTTTATAAAAACAGTTGTTTGATATTTTCTGTGGCTCTGTAGAGTTATTATTACAGCAAATGGCCGCAGGAATTGAACCCGTGGCTAGTGCGGTAGGGACTGTGCCTTTGTACATCCAGCATGGTCAACCTGGTGAGCTACCCGGGTGCCCTTGCAGAGAGCTTTTTAAAACTCATCAATATTTGTGAAATTAAGCGTCTGTCTCTCAAAGCCAGAAACCAGAGAGTACGTCACCAACCTGGGATGGCTATTCGTGGAGGTGAAAAGATGGCGGACGCTAGCAACGAGCGGACTGACGGAAGACGAAGCTCTCCTTGCCCCTGTTTCCATGCATTTCTGGAAATGCCAACAGGAGAATTTGTGTGTAAAATCATACTATCATTAAAGTAGTTTTAATGGGATAGTTATCTGCAAAAATTCTTGTGGCACGTTTTCTTAAAAAATGCAATGGGATATGCGGGATATTTATGCAATGAAATTGCGGGAGCTTGCAAAAACTAGTTTGATGAAACTTTGGTTTGAGTTCTGAGTTTAAAGCCAGAATGTGGAGTGTTTTTTTTTTTTTTAAGTCCCAATCCTGAGAAAAGTCGTCAATGTGAGTTTTTTTTATCAAAGTCAAAATTTGGAATGTTTTTTCTGAGATAAAGAAATCTGATTTCAAAAAAACCCACTTAGAATTCTGAGTTTAAAGTCAGGACTGAAACACATTGTTCACATGTGGCCCTTCTCTTCTTCTGTATATACTTGAGACATTTTCTTACCGACCAGTTTCCATTCAGCATTTTAATAATCTGCTGGTCAGATGGCGGAGCTCAGCTCAGTTTAGCTTTTGTCCTGTTGGTGGCGCCGTCAGATTGACGTTGACCCAGGCAGGCTGGGCTGACAACTGAAGAAATATGAAACGCAGGGACACTGAGCTCCAAAGTCCTTTTAATTTGCTGAATTAAACAAAACGTGGCTGGAAATAGAATAAAAACCAAAGACAGGACGAATGTGTGCAGGGGCTTGTACTCTTGGGGATGGCCGTTAATTTCACTCATGCTGCTGTACAATGAGAGAAAACTTAACATGGGTGCTTTTCTTTAACCACAACCGTGTATTGTAATGTATTTTTTTTCACCTCACACACACACACACACACACACACACACAGCACCTGTTGGGCGGCTCTCTGTGTAGTTCCAGTGGGACTGACTTAAGCGGGCGTTGTTTCTGTGCATTGTTGAGGCTTCCACTTAATTGCTGTTCCACGGCTACTCAGACAGGTTTTTCAACCTTAATCTGCCATCTATCATTATCACCATTGCCCTGGGTACAACAAGTAAGAGTGGAGCCTGAACCAGAGACCATGGTAAGAACTCATCCAATTCTCTTTAACATAAACTATAATGTTTTTGGTTCTCATGGGGATATTTTCTCTGAAAGTCTGTGTATTACTATTAATGTCTTCTAATATTCATCCATGTTGATTTAGAATGTGTGCATAGTACATTTAGTTCTTACTGGTATCATAGACTCTTCATTGATTCATCCTGTAATGTCAGCCTAGTGTTTTTGCTTCCTCCTTCTCTATTTTCTGTTAACATGTAATCCACTTGTACTGTATTCTGGGTAGAAATAATTATGCAACTGGTGATTAGTATTTTCTTTTCTATTTGTCAGTTTACAAAGCAGGAACAGTTAGAACAAGTTAAACAAGAACATGTTCCTAACAGTTAAATGTTAGGAGGGTCCGGTTAATTTTTTTAGATTAGTTTGCCGGACTTTATTTCCTGGTGTCAGACAAGCATTACATTTTAGTGTACTTGCCTTTGATACACTTCAACTGTCATTGTTTTGTAGAGGGAAACGGAAGTGATATACAATCAGATATTCAATACCATTATGTAAAGTGTTCAACCAGTCTCATGTTTTCAATTGGACAGTCCTGGTTCAGGAATGCGTTGCCTCCGTGTCACGCCCACATACTAGGTGACATTTCAAACAGAGCAGGATTAGTTTAGCTCGGTTGCTGAAACATACACAGCAAGTTCAGCAGTGTTAATTCAACACCAATAGAGTTCCACACTTTGACAGTGTCTATATTGGTCCACACTATTTTGAGTTTAAACCAGACTTTTAAAAACGCTTAACTCTGTGAGAGAGTTGCTGCAGCTCTCTCAGTAGTAAATGTAATGTGACACCAGCCAACACGGGCAGTGTTGGTTAGTGTGCAGTAGAAACATGTAACCTATTATTTTACTGAATACTATAGGAGTGTCACTCCACGATGTGAGTCGAGGGAAGATGTGAGTTGTGTATGCATCAAAATGGACCGATTTAACCAAGTTAGTTCACTGCTGGCTCCAAGTTAGCATCAAACACAACAAAGGCTGTCGGTTGAATGCCGTTTTGAGCTAACGTTAGTAATCAAATAACCATAAATAGCTACAACGTTTCTGAAATTATTTCCATCTTCTGTTATTGTTTATAATGATAAACTTTATTATTTCACTTTTAAATCTGAGCATGCGCGACTCACATCTGAGTTATAATCCCTAATGCTATACAATATTACTTCTAAAGTCATATATTACTACTTTACTTTTACAACAAAGAAAGCAAACATCAATACACCACATTTAGACAGCATTGGTTTTGCAATAACATTTAAAGGGGAACTAGGCAGAAACAAAACCTCAGCGTCAGGAAGCATGGCGTGATTTCAGGTCTCACCAGGTAACAAACTGCTTCATGGCACTGCACGCATACACCCCCCAGTCAGGAACCGGCTAACAAGGTAGTGATGGAGTTTTTCCACACTGTCGTGCTAGCAGACTGTTGTTATACATTCATGAAAATGTCCGTTTTTTGCTGTCTTTCATGGGACCATTAAGCGTGTACTTATAATGACTGGTGCTTTGCACACAATACTACGGTACTTTTTTGCATGACGTAATTTCAGAGAGGCTGCCTTGTGGGTGGCTCTGCGACGTGCTCTTACAGGGAGCAGATCAGACAGGGAGCAGATCAGACAGGGAGCAGATCAGACAGGGAGCAGATCAGACAGGGAGCAGATCAGACAGGGAGCAGATCAGACAGCGGAGCCGAAGCGTAAGTGCAGCTTCACAGTTGATCTGCAAAAAAAACTTTTACCGTACCGCCCGGAGATCTCACATGTTTCAGTGTCTAATAAAGGAGCAAGATCTCAAAGCTGAAACGGTTTTAAGAGATATTTAGTTGAAGCTGGATTTTGAAGCTGACACAGAATAGGTCATATTTAGAAAATTATTTCATATTTGTTTGAAAAGAGCTATTATTTTGTTACAAGTTGTTACTTATTTGAAAATCAACAGTAGAGTTTGTCGTGGAAGTTTCTGTATATATAGATAGAGGAATTTGTTGGACATGAGACGTTGAAACAGAATAAAGACAAACTGATTCAAGGTTTGGTCTTTGGTGGAGTTTTAATATTTTTCTGCAGAGAACAATCAAGCAATAAAGGGTTTTCCCAATGTACACATCAGCTACAGAGTGACAAACGTCTTGCCACCTTACAACTACAGTTTCCTGCCTTATAGCCTGTTTCCCCAGAGAAAAACATGCCCTGTTAGAAAAACTAAACTAATCTTAGAACAATCTTACTAGGCAAACAAGTTGGAGCTGTTACGTCTTTCTTGTCCTTTTGTGTGTCAAGTTTCTTTACCGGTTATTCAATCTTAGCTTCTTGTATGTTTCTCTAGATAGGTCCATGGCCCTGACCAGGGACCTGGGACCTGGGACCTGGGACTTGGGACCTGGTAGCATAAACATTTGTCCAGAGACAACTGTTTTGTGGCATTTGTCCTTAAGGAAAAAATGCAAAGACAAACAGTTGTCTTCTCCTTCAGGGAGGACACACAGAGAGAGATTCAAAAGTCATACACCCTGCAAAGCATTTTGAATAATTATATGTATAATCAACACATGAATATTATAGAACTACATGTGAAATCATGCTTAAATGTAATTTTCCCATTACAAGTTGTTTGCAGAATATGACATTTGACTCCCTGTATTAACACCTTGTTTTGAAGAGTAACTTTCTTGTAGTTGAATAACACTAAAGCTGAGTTGAAATAAATCCCTAAAACTGAAAATCCAACATTTGTTATTTTGCTGTGTATATTTCTGGAATTATGAGCCAAAACCTAAAAGTGTGTGTATTTCTCTTCAGAAGGCTGTGAATACCAGAAAACTATGGAGGGCTGCTGTTGTGTGTCTGATCATCTTGCCGATATTATATTTTATGACATTCCATAACTGTTCCGGAAAGCTAAGACAAGAGGTTCCTACTACACAAACAAGGTAAAGCCCATTCTCACTCTCTGTTTGTGTGTGTGTGTGTGTGTGTGTGTGTGTGTGTGTGTGTGTGTGTGTGTGTGCGTGCGCTGTAGTTTCCCTAATTTGTAGAAAACAGCAACTGTGTTGACAGCAAGTGTACAGTGCTGCTCATGAGAATAGGAACCCAAGCTTAAGCTGACTAAAAGGAGGAATAAAAAAAGTCTTGATTAAATAAAATAAAATCATCATAAACTCTTAACCATACCTAGACATTGTGTTGGAGCTCAAATCCTGCTCCGGTCTCAGGGTCCAGATAAATACACTCAGAAACTAAGATGTTGATGAATGATCATTTATTCAATGGAATATTCCAGAGACAAGTGATGAAACTCAGCATGCACCAGTCACAGAGTTGTCTGACCTTCCTCTCGAAGTCTCACCCTCTTCATTTACTTCATTAAACCTTGTGCCTGATCTCCTTGTCTCCAAAGATAAGATGTGGCCTTCACTCCCATCCTGCAACTGTCTCTCCGTAGGACATCCTGACCTGCTTTAGCAACAATAGTTACGCTAAGAATTCAGTTAGTTGCACAAGCAGTGTCCACTTCTTATATGTCAATAATAAAGCATTGGAGCATTATAGGCATACATAATTATTCACGGTAAATATGTGGTTATTCATACTTCAATATATGGTTAAAACAAATATATTTCCAACAATTGGCATGGTGTTATTTCAGTTAGATTAATAGCTGGTTTGATTTGCATGAGATAGTAACACCACACCGGACTTGCGAGCGGGCCAATGAGTAGTAACGTTACATTCTGAGTGGATGGCGAGCATGAGACGCTGAAATGGACGCCGATAAGATTCTGGATTTAAAGTTTCCTTTTTAAAAGTTGCCAAATGTTCTACTGACGAGACCAAAGGGATCTGTGGGTTTGGTCGTTGTGAACTGAGCTATCATCAGCACGTCCAGTCTGGAAATCCACCTGAGGCCCCCCACCCCGTCAGTCCGAAATACCACTTGATGGCCAAGCACACCACTAATGCTGATCCCCCCCACCCCACCCAAAGTATAATTTCGCCCTTTTATTGATGAACAGTGTTACATTGTGTGAGAAATTATTTGCTTTTTATATATATATATATATATTTATATATATATATATATATTACAATCCAAAAATGCTTCTCACCTTCATTCACCTTAACATGTCGTGGAGCTGCCCTGATCTTATGTAAAGTCCTACTGCAGTGAAACTTAGAGGGATAGACACTTTCAAAGGTACTTATTGATCTTCCTTTCCACTCCTTACACGCATGTCATTGGGACTTCATACACAGTCAGCAGCCACACGGGTCTTGGCAACATCCGTGTTGATAGAGCCTACTCTTACCCACTGCTGTAGATTTAGGTGACACACTGCAACCACATAGGCCGAGTCTGTGTAAATGTTTAATTTTTTGTTTTTTGCATAGTTCGATGCTTCAACACAGAAGCTACTTCTGCTCGCTGTGCTGATTGCTGTCCCTGCAGCTGTCCTTGTCTGACTGTCTTCCAACCTTGCTGTGTTTTCTCTACTACGGCCCCGCCGGGCCGCAGTTTGTTATTGTCATCCCTATAGCAACACTGGAAAATGCTCCAGTGGTTCTGCTTTCAAACCTGCTCTGACCTTATCTGCTCTGTTTACCTGTTCTTGGCAACAATGTGGTTCTCCTGTCAACATATTGTCTGCCATGTTAACCCCTTCACGTGTAAACAACAAATTGGGCGCTGAGAGCGCTTTTGAGATTCGTCTTTGTCTTAGTGACGTCATGGTGAACACCGCTGAATTCACATAGGATATCACACTGTGTGTCGTTAGAATGTGCAGTGGGTGGCCCATAACTAAGTGTGCCGTTTTCTCCACTATTGTGGCCAGGCCTGCAGCATGAGTTGAACATGGTGGATGTCTTTTTTCCGCTGAGCCAATTAAAACGTTGCAATAAGTCAACACATGCCTTTCTTCCCCTTTTTTCTGAAATAGAACACCATTCACCACCCCTTCTGTTTCAGAAACATCAAGATGGAAAGGGAGGGAGTAATCAGGGACTGCAAGAGCAGTAGCCTGTGACAAAGCCTGTTTGAGGGCAATAAATGTTTCTTCCGCTTGTTGGGACCAATCTAGCCATGCATGCAGGTTGCTCATGCCTGCTGCTTTCACCATGTCTCTCAGTTCTGCCTGAGTAATTTGGAATGTAGTTTCTGCTGTACCCTGTCAAACCTGAAATGCCTGCTGCTGAGAGTGTACGTCCTAAGAAATCAACGGTACGCCTGCAGACTTGTAATTTTTCTTTACTGACCTTAGAGCCTTTTTCTGCTATGCGTCGCAGTAAATGTAAACGTGCTGTATTTATATATGTGCTGTATTTTATATAGCGCTTTTCTAGTCTTAACGACTACTCAAAGCGCTTTTACATCATACAGGATACATTCACCATTCACACACATTCATACACTGTGGCCGAGGCTGCCGTACAAGGTGCCATCTGCTCATCAGATAAACACTCACACACATTCACACTCTGATGCACAGCATCTGAGTCTGCATCTGGTGCTCAGTAGAGCACCAGATGCTTCAACCGTAGGTGCAGCCACAAAGAGATCATCCACATACTGGATACAAGCTTCCCAAGGAGCCCTGGTTTTTTGATCCTCCTCAGCCATTCCTCCAACTGCTTTTCCATACTGGCTATGTTGTTCCTGTCCAAAAGTGAGTCATCAAACCACTTTCCGAGACATTTGATTGGATTCTCCTCTATCGAATGGATCACTTCCACTGGCATATGCAGCTTGAACCTGTTGGTCAACTTCCGTTTCTGATCACCATACTCCTTGATTTCTTTGGCTTGAACTTCATTCTGGCCCACGTTGCCATGTGGTCCAGAGCAGTTAGCACCCACCTTGCCTTCACATAAGTTGTGGTCATCATGGTGAGGTCGTTCATGTAACCTCTTATTGCGCGTTGTCGAATGCCTGACTCTATTTTTGGCCCCTGGGCTTCCTTCTCCCCAGCTGTTATTAGGAGGCTCATTCCCATGACGAAGAGAATGGGGGAGATTGTGCAGCCAGTTACGATACCCTTTTCCAGGCTTTGCCACTGAGCTGTAAAATGTGCCATCTTGAATCACAGCTGGATTCCACCAAAGTAACTGGTGATCATTCCCTTGATGTGTTGAGGGATGTGGTAGTGGTGTAATGCTGCATGGATGAGAACATGAGGGATTGATCCATAGGCATTGGCCAAATCCAGCCAGACAACAGTCAGGTTGCCTTTGCTGGATTTAGCCTCAAGGATCATCTGACTGAGAACTCCGGTGTGTTCCAGGCATCCAGAGAAGCCTGGAATTCCACCTTTCTGGATATTAGTGTTGATGTATCCATTCTCTGTCATGTACAAGGTCGTCCTCTTGGCCAGTACCGAAAAGAAGATTTTTATATATATACAGTATATATATATATATATATATATATATATATATATATATATATATAGAACACTACAGTAGGCTATGCCAATGTTGAAGCCTGAAAATAACTTTGTCCCCATTATGTCCCCAAAGGAAAACCTTGTCAACATCTGTTTTATCTAAAATGGTACATGTTACAATCTAGTGGACTGAAAAAGCAATTGATTTGATAATGTCAGTACTAAAAAGTTAAATTCTCATGTGCAATTCATCTAATGAAAGCTCAGTTCTTGGCGCCTTTTGCAATACTTTGCTGTATGGATTTTTCCCCCCACCCCAAGTTACCAGTACTATTTTGGCCAGGTCTGCCATGGCAAGACATGTCGCCCCATTTGAAACATCTTACAAAAAGAGATAACGGTGCACACTCTGACGTTAAGCCCAAAACTCAGTTTTCACTGTCTGTCATCTTCACCCTAGCCGACCCTGACCTAAAAAGCTTGTGTGATGACAAAAGGCCAAAATGCATAGAAAAAGCCACGCTTAAAAAAACAAAAAACAAAAAAATAACACCTGTGTATGTGTGGACTAAGCCTAAGATAGAGTAATTCTGTGCATTGCCCTAAAGCATTGTTGAACATTGTGCACACAAGTGATAACACGACAAAGAAGAAAACAGAATTGTCATCCTTCCAAACTTTCATATTACCCCCCCACACTTCCAGGTTGGCGGATGACTCGCCCCAGAGGCCTCTTCCCCCACCTGGTCCATGCACCTGTGCTGACGGCGCGGAGATGCTCAAAGATTACATCCCCAAGGATCAGTACGAGGAGCTGGCCAAACGGCGAGCTAAGGAGCTCCAACAACACAAAGCCAGGTAGTGGATGGATGGATAACTACATGAATGCATGTATTAATATCATTATTTAAATATTTCATTATTTAAATATTTCATTATTTATTAAGGATTGTACAGTACCCCCAATCATTACTGAGAGACCAAATCCTGATAAAATGTGCTTATTGTGACCAGATTAGCTTGATGTTGTTACTAAGATGTTCTGTCACCTTGAGAATTTTCCCTCGTTAATACCCTCAGGTTTTGCCCATGAATACCCTAGAACAGGAAGGAATGTCCTGTTTTACCCATTATTCTTGTTTTTTATACAAAAGTTAAACTTTTGTAAGAGAAACATATTGCCCCAGTATTCCATTGTTGTTACCAAGATATTGTCCCCTCAGTAGCTGGTTCTGGTTGAGCTGCATTGTAAAGTGCTACTTTTGCTTTAAGCTTTTTAGTTTGCTCCCACAAATGTGAAATTTGGCTTTGTTTGTTCTTCCATATTAAATGGGTACAGCCACAATTTTTACATATTTGATTTTTTTTACATATTTGATCAGAAGTGTTGGATCGCAGACTAGGACATCACCAATTTTAACTTATGTTTTATGACCTTACCTCCTCTTCACCCCCACCCCCACAGGACTACATCTGTATTATCCAGACTGCTGATTGCTTTGCCAAACTCTCCTCTGCAGTATCCTATCCAAGGTTTTACAGTGCGACCTTTAATCACCACTCCCATACCAGGTATTGTTTTATCAGTTGTAAAATGTTGGGTTGGTTTAATTGGGTTATGGATAAACACAGGGAAAATGAATGCATGCAGGGAGCTACTGTAAGACTTTAGCCCTAAATGAAACATGGTTGGAATATCTGATAAATGTAACTGTCATAGTTTATCTTAAAACCCAATCAAACTCCAAAAAGCATGGGAGCATGGGTGTAAGCCAATACAAAAATATGGTAACTGAGAATAGTGATAACCACCAAACATTACCACAGCATATTAGTTAACTTAGCAATATGAAAAGGTCATTCCATCAGGAACACGTTTTTCAGGCCAGAGTTCCCATAGATTCATAGCAGTTTAAAGGAGGAGGTTCCACAGATGTGTCCTTCTGTTAAAGTATGAACGCATGAGGTGGTTTTGATTTCAGGTTTAGCACTGCATGCAGAACAAAGAAGCAGCTACAAGGTTGGTGTGATCCCATAGATGTTACAAATCGTCTGGTCAGTCTCACGCAGATCTGGTGTAATGGTACAGTGTTTGGATGGTTAATACAAGATGGCTGCTGAATGTATAAGATTTCAAGATTCATTATGTATTAGATATACTTAATATACTTTAACACATTTGAAAATGAAACATACAGAAATTAGTATTGCATAATAAAAAGGGCAACACTGTGTCATTTAAATAACTTTAAATAAAATCTGTTTTTATGGAATTAATTTCTTGGCTTGGTGCTGACATTACTATGGCATAACATCATTTAACATCATTGCACAGCAGCCATCTTGCTGTTAACATTGGAAATTGGGGCAGAAATTTCACTGCAACTATGGGGTACAGGTCCTGAAACCGCTTCAATAGTTGCTTTTGTATTTGATTTTGAAAGCTTTTATTTTGAATTTGACTTTTCAATTTTTCATTTTATGCCAAAATGTCAAAGGATTATTCTCTCCATATTTGTGTTCTTGACACAATGTCAAGAAAACGTTTGACTGTGAATGAGTACCAGTACCAGTACCGAGTACCAGTACCAGTACCATTGGCTTTCAAAGCTGTCTTGGGGCTGAGGTCTGTGGTGTAGCTGCCCACCTGGTTCTTGCGGCCTGTGCTAGCTGCACGCAGACAGCACAGCGCTATCCTTGCTTTCTCGGATTCTCTGATTGTGTTGTGGTGGCGGTGTGGGACTGGCTTTCTTCCATCTTGGGAAATAAATAAATTGAACAAAAATGTAATGATATATTACAAAAAAATGATACTAATAGCCTGGTGCCCAAAACAGTGATAACTTCTATGCCTAAAAAGTGAACCCAATGTAGAAGTCCCTTAAACCTGCATTCTATCAAATTTCCAGCAGGGGGTGACTCCACTGATTGCAAAAAGAAGTCTGTAACCCTTTATGGGCGTGGCTAAAAAAAAACTTGTCAATCAGGACAGAGGCTCAGCAATGCTACCCCTGGCCCTCTGACCTTGTTTTTGGCTGTTAGGATTAGGGTTATGCTCTCTCTCTACATTTTCCCTGAAATGAATGTACACAATAGTAGATTTACTCTGGTGTGTCTACTCTAGGTGTCCTTGAATGTGTCCAAAGGGGTCCTGACTACAAAGATTCTAGCTGAAGATGTGAAGGTCCAAGGTAAGATTACAATATGAGAACTAACTTTGTATAGGTTATAGTTAGAGTTTTAAATAGATTTGACTAAGTCTGTTTTGTTCTCATTGGCTCTAACCAGTGTGCATTTTGTCCATAGCAAATCCCCGTCTATCAATCCCTGCCTTATTGCACGATCCAAATTGTCTTTGAATCTTGCCATTTTCAGCGTGTAGCTTGCTAGCTCCAAGTTTGTTGTTGTTTCCCAAAGCAAACAGTCAGACAACAGCTGGAACAGCTGCTGCGTTTATCCTGGAAATGAACTTCCGTCGACCCAGACTCAGAACACCTGACCAACCAATTATTGCTTCCTATTTATCCCCTGAGCTCAAACTGGCTCTTAACATAAACTGCAGCCATCAAGTGACAAATCTCTATTGCGAGGCAAATGGAATCTATGTAAAAGGTATATAGATATAAAGAAATATTTTTTTCTCAAACATCACTGCTACAGAGGCCAAACTTTTGGTGATGCTGGACCTGCAGAAGGTGCCTGCCTCTCACTGTCACAACCCTGAAATTTCACCCGACGCAGATCTGCCGCACACTGGCTATGTCGTAGTTTTGTTTCTGTCAGCCACCACGTACATGGGAGCGTCTCAGAAGCAGATTGTTTTGCCTGCCCAACTTACAGATTCCATTGTTTTGGTAATATTTCCTGGATATTTGTGCTTTTACAATAAAAGTAAGTAGTCCACATAGTTAAATAGTGTCTTCCATTTAGTGGACAACACATATCAAAGATTTGTGGAAAAAGGTGTTTAATTAGAATATTGACTGGATGTTAACCCTCCCACATTTTTCCACTATATAAACAAAATACATATCAACTAATCAATATATCACAGTAATTCTTGTTAAAAAACATGACAGGTGGCGGTGGGACCAGACTGGTAATGGAGTCTAGCAGCCTGGTGATCCTCAACAAAGCGCTGGCTAAGGTGTCCTATACCAGCACTGTGTACCACATACACACTGGAGACCTCGGTATGCATCTAAGAAATCAGAACTGAGCTAGAAATAGAATTTTTATGTGAAAAAAACTATTATTGCAGAAATGAAATGACGCAAGTCTTGATAGGGTTAATGCAATCAAAAACAAGTAGTGCAGTTTTCATTGTGTTGCAGAGGTATGCATTTGAGCTCACATGGTATCCTAAATGTCATAAATAACTAAGGTGCTTCCTGGCTGTCCTTTTCTGTACGCAGCATCCTTCCAGTTTGAAAACCACGAGGCTGTGTTTCCCATCACCATCAAACAGCCTCAGGTGCCGGTGCTGCACGACATGGGGACAGGTAGGAGTGTGCTCAGCACGGAGTCTGCTGGATAAAATGTTAACATTTAATAATTATCAGTGGCAGGAAAGTGCTGCGTCAAGGCTCTGTGGCTTAAACCAGTGAAGCATTAATCAACTTGATGTCACTGTGATTAATTCCAGCTCAGTCTCATGGCAGTTCGTAATGGTGACGTTATTTAATCTATAGATCCGTGTTTTTTTGTGGTGGTGAGCACAAATTTTAAACTAATGCATTTTAATGGGCAGCATCTTTCGTGAACAGCACGATTATGGTAGCAAGTAGTATTGAAAAGCCGAAAATCTGCGTGATGAGGTTGGTTGGGAGGGGGGCTGTGGACGGGTCAAACAACACAGGACTTTTACCCCGGAGACTGGGGATCATGTCCTGTGTGTCCAGTTCCTAACTAGTTAACATTAACATAGGCACAGGCTAATTACTGCTAACTAACATGCTAGTTAACATTAACATAGACACAGGCTAATTACTGCTAACTAACATTCTAGTTAACATTAACAAATAGAGTCTTGAAACGCTTCAGATGTAAAGTTATTTGCTGTCAAAATGAATGGGAGTCAATGGGATGCTAACGGCGGGTGATGGCTTTGTAGGATTAAAATGGCGCCATAGGAGCTACGCTTAGAGAGGAGAGGCTTACCCCCTTGCTCGCTTCAGAAGGGTTAAAAGTCCTCTCCAGCGACACCCTCGTTTCAAAAATCCTCACATTTGGTTTTAAAAAGTTGGCGACGGCCAAATTGCATAACTCAAGGCTTCAAACCGGCAGTCCACGGTGCTACTTCCACTATTTTTACAGTCTGTGGTAAACAGAAAAGCTTTGGACTTTTTTATAGTCTATATGCACCTGGAAATTTGATTTATTGTTTAAATAATCATCAAACAACACTGATCTTTATTATATCTGGTATTCACTGATGAATCTATACCAACACATGTTAAAAAGAGGGCAGCTAGCACGTTCATGTACTCTCATCATATTATCTTTTCTTAAATGAAGTCTACTTCTGTCTGTCAGATATCAGCTCTCACGTCTCCATCGCCACAAAGACATTTCTGCGCTACCCACAACTCAAGGTGATGTTGAGTAGCCTCCGGCGTTTCTATAGCAACATAGAAGTCATCATTGCAGATGACAGCTTTGAACCAGAGAATATTACTGGAGAACACATCCGGCAGTACTTCATGCCTCCAGCACAGGTGCACACACACACACACACACACACACACACACACACACACACACTTGTAATATTAAAAACCAAATTTCATTAACCTATATATCACAGTAATGTCTACTTGCTTAACACTTCTACCATATTTGGTATATATGATGATCATATTATTATGTCATAAACAATGTTGGCCTACTCATAGTATCTGTTAATGCTCTACATTGCATTGCAATTGTCACCTGAAATGAATATTAAAGATTTTTAAATATTCTAAAGATGAACCTTGTTTTTTTCCCTCAGGGCTGGTTTGCTGGCAGGAATCTGGCTGTCTCCCAGGTAACCACCAAGTACTTCCTGTGGGTGGACGACGACTTTTTGTTCACAGAGAACACAAAGATAGAGAAGCTGGTGGAGGTGATGGAGGCGGTCCCAGAACTTGACGTGGTAAGAATGACAATGATGTATGAAGTGCATTGTTATTTCTGTAATCAGCGTGCACCCAGGGGCCTGCCCTGGACGTTCCAGGGGCCTGCCCTGGACGTTCCAGGGGCCTGCCCTGGACGTTTGTTCCAGGGGCCTGCCCTGGACGTTCCAGGGGCCTGCCCTGGACGTTCCAGGGGCTGTGAGCACTAAACTCACACTTGTACAAATAATGGCGGTTTTCCATTAATAGTACCTGCTCGACTCGACCGCGGTGCCCCTTCCTCCTCCTTCCATTGCAGATTAGTACCGCCTCACAGTGGCGGCGCCAGAGAGGAGCTAGGTGTTGCTGTAGCTCACCCTATAATAGCCAAAGCACCCGCCCAGCACCCCCAAGAATTGTCTGTAATTTTTGAAATATATATTTTAATGTGGTGTTTGAATAGTCTTTTTCATGTTGTTAAAAATTGGAATCAAATGATAATTAAAAATATATATATTTTAGTCTAAAATAAACATGTGATCTTCTTTGGCCAATGGGCGCAGAGCCCGGTGAACCTTTGACCTTAAAGCAGGGCAGCTGGTTTTTGATAGCGAGTTTGGAAATTTAGCAAAGTAAAAAACACCAAAATGGATCGTTTTTTGCTCCCTAAACGTCCACGTTCTGAGTCACAATCTGAAGGGAAACAAGATTGTGAAGGTGGAGACACACTGCTCGTCACAGAGCCCCAGGACCAAGAAGATTCTGGGGATGAAGACGAAGGAGAATCGCTAGCGGGGGTTTCCTTTGAGGATGCTAATGCTAACGTTACGGTTTGTGCTGCAGGTGATATTAGCAACCATCCTCAAGAGGGCCCAAGAAGGCCAGTCCTTCAAAAACACCCCGCACGGCAATTTGGGAATCAGCAGAGAAGTTTTAACAAAAGTTGGATGGATCAGTATTCATGGCTGGAATACAGCGTGGCGAAAGATGCAGCATTTTGTTTTGCGTGTAGGCATTTTCAGAAACGAGGGAACGGATTTCATTTAGAGCCAACAATTAACAGCAACGGATTTAACAACTGGCGGAAAGCATCAGCATCTCTGAAGAGCCATCATGAAAGTATGGGGCACAAATTTGCAATGCAAGGATGGAGTGAGTTCAAACAAAAAGAGACAAGCAGATCTAAAATAGCAAACATGCTTGATAAGGGACATTCTGCGTTAGTTATGGAGAACAGAAAATACATGAAAGCTGTGGTGGAGAGCCTGCGCTTCACAGCCTGCCAGGGGATCGCACAGCGAGGCCACAGAGAGGGTGAGGAGTCCCACAACTTGGGAAACTTTCGTGAGTTGCTGCATGTCATTGCTAAGTTTGATCCAGCAGTGGACAAGAAGTTAGCTACTAACCCATCAAATGCCAAATACACTCACCGTGATATTCAAAATGAGATATTTGCTGTAATGGCAGAAATGATAAGAAAGAAGATAAGTGATGAGGTGAGAGATGCCGAGTGTTTTGCTGTTTTGGTGGATGAGAGTAAAGATACGAGTAAAAAGGAGCAGATTTCTGTTATTGTGCGGTATTTGCAGCCCGAGTCAGGGGAAGTGCATGAGGAGTTTTTACATTTCACTGCCGCAGATGGATTGGATGCAAACTCTCTGCTAGCCAGCATCAAACACACACTCAGTCAGTGTAATATTGATATACATCGCTGTGTCGGTCAATGCCATGACGAAGCATCTGTGATGTCAGGATGTAATAATGGTGTGCAGGAAAAATTCAGAAAGGAGGTGCCACAAGCCATCTATATACATTGCCATGCACACAAGCTAAATTTAGTGTTAGTGGACTGTGTACATAATGTCAGCGCTGCAGCAGAGTTTTTTGAGACACTACAAATGCTCTACAAGTTTTTTTCTGGATCCGTGGTACATGATCTATTCATGAGAAAACAAAAAGAGCTCGACCCGACAGCAAAACCAGTGGAACTCAAGAGACTGTGCGATACTCGCTGGGCTTGCCAGTATAATGCGGTCTGTGCCGTCAAGAAAACTCTCCCCGCTATCCGAGCCACCTTGCGTGATGTCATCACTCAGTCAAACCCACATCGGAGGGCAGAGGCAAGAGCCATCAGTGCCATCATTGATGAGAAGTTTGTTTTGCATCTCGTCATGTTTGAAGATTTATTTAGAACAACAAAATTCATGTCAGATCAGCTACAGGCCCCCAATTTTGACCTCGTTGCGGCAGAGGATTTGGCCCAGTCTGAACTTAATGTTCTATCAGAAAAGCGCACAGACGCTAAGTGGAAAGAAATCCAACAACAAGCGGAGACTCTGTGTGCAAACACAGGCACAACACATACCTCACGGGAGAAACGGCAGACTCAGAAAACTCGACACCTGGAGGATTTTATTGTGGAGGCCCCGATAGAGAGAACACAGACAGACAAAACAGATGACATGAAAATGCACTCTTTCTATCCAGTTATAGACAGGTTGATTGTTGAAATGAATCGGCGCTTTTCAACAGAGACAAATTACGTACTGAGAGGTGTGCCAACTCTCAGCCCAAAACACACATTGTTTTTGGACAAACAACTTCTGCTGCCCATGGCTGCCCTTGGTTTTCATCACTGACACCATAGTGTCAGTGATGAAAACCTGTCAGCAGAGCTCTACCAGGTGCGGCGGCTTATACAAAGGAAGGAAGAACAGGGACATGCCATCCACAGCACACAGGAGTTCCTATCCTTAATGCGGCCATATAAAGAGGCATTTATGGACCTGTACAAGTTAATATGCATAGCCCTGACACTTCCTGTCACATCAGTGAGCTGTGAACGCAGTTTTTCTTGCCTGGGCCGTGTAAAAAATTCCCTGAGGAACAGCAGTGGAGACACTAGGACCAGTAATCTGGCACTTTTGGCTATAAACATGGAGAGAACGAGGACTCTTGACTGCGACAACATCATTGATGCCTTCGCACTCAATCACAGCAACAGACGTATTGTTTTGTTGTGAAGACGTCTGGTAAGAGCTTGATTTTCCCCTCTGTTCGCTATTACAAATTTAATTATTTGGTGGTTGAAGCACAAATCTTGGCCTCTCATAATTACATCTATGATGCTATAACAATAGGAACACTGCTGATTCATCATTAGACTAGTGGTGGTAACTGGCTGTGTGAAATTTTTTTTTTTGATCTGAGCATTTTATGCCAAAGCGTGCACAGTGTCTGTTGCTTTTTGTTGCTGCTGTTTGCTGTTCCATTGTATTAAATGCTCGACTATGACAGAATCGTGTGAAATATTATTTTCAGAGGTTTACATTGGCAGGCTTATGTATGTTGTATCTATAGCCCTTGTGATGAATTCACAAACATATGCTTATAGTTGTGGAACGAGTGTAATTAATGCGGGCGTGTAAGCGTGTGTATATAGGCTATAGGTGGTCAGATGCGAACTCCATAATGAAACGCCCCAAAATTTAAAGCACCTTCTTTTAAGTGTTGAGCATCCCCATAGCACCTGCAACAGAAAATCTCTGGAGCCGCCACTGCCGCCTCATGCGTGAGGCGAGCGTGGCTGGTCGTCATACCAGCAAACTGCCGTGACCTAACGCGACACACACACAGCAATGATGACCCAGTGATTTGTGACAATTCGCTCCGACCAATCAGCAGACTGCATGTTTGTCACGTCACCTTTTGGTATCGCCTCAGCTCGCTTAGAACCTCGACTGAGGTAGTACTACAAAAGGTACCTGTTAGTAGGTACCAGGGATAAGCCATAAGCTTGTAAAGACCAAAGAGAGACCTATTGGCAGCAAGACTTTATTTAAATATGATATGTAAACTGCTTTGATGAGAGAGTGTGACTGGCTTTACTCACAAGGTCACTCTTCTTTGGTGCAGTGAATGTGGCCTCTGTGCTTCTCAATTTGGATTATCTGTTTGACGCTTTGCATAGGCTGCAGCCTAGATAGATAGATAAATAGTGTTGGAGCTAAATCCTGCTCCATTCTCAGGGTTCATTCATTTAGTAGTCAAAATCTCAGATGTTGAAATGTGAATCCATTTTATTACATAGGATATCCTAGAGACAAAGTTACCTGGATCAAGCTGTTGCAGCTCTCCCCTTCCTTTGTCTGACTCTCTGGCTCTCCGACCCCCAGTATTATCTCACAAAGGGTGGGGTCTTGTGCTTAATCCTTATCTTTTAGTTGGGATGTGACTGAGGGTTTATGACCCTCAGAGACTTGCAAAGCAACAGAGCAGTAGGGCCATAAAGGGGGACTGGAACCAGAGACAGGATGTCTCTAACATCATCAATTCAACTTCTAACACATTTGTAGAGCTGGGTTATAACAAAATGTACCAGAACATCTTATATTATAAAACAGAAGTATTGCAAAACCACTTAATGCAACAAACAACAAACTATATATTTATAACAACAAACTTAATGCATGACCCACATGTCTTCATTTATGTTGAAGTAATGCTTTTACCTTTTGGCTTGAATGTATAATGCAAATCACCCACAATGTTTAAGCACATATAAAATTTTAAATCCCAACAGTCCCTCATTTGATCTCATGTCCGTGAGATCATCAATTAAATGTTTACTCATCCTGTGAACAGATCATAATGTCATCAACATATTAAATCACAGTACTTTGCAATACCTGATCTATCCCTACCAAATCATCTCTTAACATTTTATTGAAAATGTGAGAACTATGTTTAATCCATCTGTAATAACATAGTTGCCACCGATCTTGCTTGAAACTATAACAGGAAATTTAATGCAAATGTTACAAAATGTTATAAGACCCCAAAAAATTTAATTTTCCATTCCAAATTGCTTATATCTTTGAGGCATGTCTTAACCCTTTATACATGTTTGTTTACACGAACTTTATCTTATTTGTGAAGTAAGAATAAGTAATTCTAAAATATTAGTTTTTCCCAGTATTGTATTTGTGTTTTCAGAATCTGAGTCTGTAAGTGGCAAATCTCCCTCCACATGTGCGTCTGAAGTACCAGAACCAGGACAGTCTCTCGCTCCCCCCTTCTCCTTATCAGTCCATCTTCTGTTCGTCGGTCTGTACCTCAGTGTTTCTGTTTATGGTGTAGCAGGCCTCAGGGTCACATGGTTGACCCCTGCAGAGCCCTTTCACCTCATCGTCAGCAAGGCCCCACTGCTTGCTCTGCAGTCCAGCACAGCACACTTACAGATGTTGCGATCACTATCAAACATTTAGCCCTGGTCCACTTTCCAGTCACTTTGGGCCAAGAATCGCAGCCAGACCATGAACCTTTATGGTCTTTAGCTGTGCTGTGGTCTGAGGTGCTGTGATGGTCGTTATCATTCTTCTGGTCCAGATTGTCACTGGTCCTGCAGCTGGAGGAGCGAGATGGACCGGATTCTGACACAACGAGGCACTGTGTGGCACAAAACAGAACTCCAAAAAGCATTATCTTTTCTTTTATCAATACTCATTTAGTGTATGTCACTCATTATTATAAAATAACATTTCTGTCCCTCTTGCTTGTTTAACTCTATAAAATCCATGCAAACATTCTAAAGAGAAACATTGGTTTTGGAACTTATCTCTTCTAAGCCTCAGTTTACATTACGGGTCATGTTTCTGTACAAATTAAAACAAAATTGTAGAGTAGTTTAATATCCTTGATGCTGTGGACACTGTATTATTGCTACTGTATCCCTCTTTTTGAGTTATGTCTCCTACAGCATACCTATTCATAAATAAGTAGTTTTAGCCATTAACACACTGTCTTGAGTCACAAACTTCATCTTGATCTTAAAAGCAACAAAACAAAAAGTCAAGACAAAAAAAAGAAAAGAATCACCCAAATAAAATGTTTTCAACATCTACTTAATAGTTTAAACAGTTTGTCATATAAAAACTCAAAATACAAACGAAATCCACAATAAAGCTTTACTGAAAGGCTCATTCGAGCACAACATCAAATGTACATAGAATGGAATCTCATATCAGCTTTGGATTGGTTTCAGTCTTATCTCACCCAATAAACCTAGATGAATTATAACAAAAAGAATGTTTCTTTAATTTTCTATTTTTAGGTTGCAACAAAAATTTGTACTAATTGATGTCTAATATTTTCTTTATGACCTTTAATCCTAATAACAATAGAACCCACTGGAGCAACCAGTGGTTCAGTCTATCCAGTTTGTTACCTGATATGAGAACATATCTCATTACACTGTGTGATTTATGATCAAAATCTTCACTGAGCTGCATGTCTACCGCAACCACTCTTTACTTTATGCATAACTCTTTTTTATCTTATCCTTCTCTATACGTGTGTGTGTTTTCTTGAAAGAACCCACACTTCAGCTGTCCTCTAGACCTCTGGAAAGAAAGAAGGATTTCTCTCTTCCTTTGTTTCACTTTACTTTAAAGAATTCTTAATCTATGACATTAATTCCAAAACGTTTCTACAGTAGGGTCAGTCCTATTAATAGAAAGAAATATCATCATTTCACTGTTCTAAGTTTAAAATCCCAATTCCAAACTAATATCTTTGTATTTCTGTTACCAACAAAATTCCCCTAAAATATTGCTTATATTAGAAAAGTATCACAAAAGTACTGCATGTACTTAAGGTATGAAAATGTAACAATATAGGAAGCCTCACATTTTTTTCTTAAAACTGGAAATGATCAAAGCCGTTTTCTATCACCTAAGTGATTTAACCAAGTAACTCTTTCATGCAATTTTTTTTTTTTTAGATCAGCATTAACTTAAGTTTGGTTCTTTGCTTCACCTACATCTTCCTCACAACAACATAATTCTTAGTTTTATCAGATCTCTTTTTTTTCTTCTCCAATTTAACCCTTGTGTTACCTTTTGCCCTGTAGAGGCATTTTGGTTAATACTTGTTACTGCCAGACCAAATCTTTCTCCTTATCTGTGTTTTTTACAACTCCCTCTGTGGAAGGGTCAAAGGGGCTGCCTGCTGGTGCAGCACCCTGTGTCCCCCTTCCCCCTTCAACTCATGTTAACATAGAATGTTTAAATAAACATTTCTCCATTATTTTCTCTACTGACATTAATAGGATACCCTGAAGTCCCATACCTTAAAACTTCTGTTGTATAAGATGGATCCCACATTGGATTGACTACTTTTATCTCTTTGTTTTTAAACCAAATTTTTCCCTTTAAACCAAATTTTCCCTCATTAAATCTAAATCCTTTTTCTTAAAACGTTACACAATTCCCCTCTATTCCCTAGTTGGACTTTTCTCAGCCTCCTTTAATACTGACTGTCTGACAGGACATATTACTATAATTTTGATCCATCTCCTAATTGCAGACATACAACAATTAAAGCAGGACAAGACATACAGACATACATAGAAACATAAATCAACTGTACCCAATGTTGTTGTTTGCTCTCGCTTCGCAGCAGTGGAGAGGGGCTCTGGGGCGCGCATTTCTCGTCTCCCTCTGAAACATCTGTTAACACGGTGGTATCTTTGCGCACAGTCACTGCCCCTTCATGTATGTTTACTGCTGGTTAAATTCAATGTGTGCCAACCGGAGACTATGGTGGCGGTCTTATGTCTAGATTTTGTGCTGCTCCCTGCATGAGCAGTAAAAGACCGTGGAGAACAGCATTTTTACCTTCATTATTTTATTACTCAATTTGGCACATAACATGAAACCCGCTGTTTTGGCGTTGTTCACTGATTTAGTTAGATCATCCTGTAATTTATGCATTCCGTCCCACAGTGGACAGAACCACGGCTTCTCAGTATTTGTTGGGTATTTTTGTACTACAGGATCTAAATTGTCCTGTGCTTGTTTTATGCGCACATCCTGGTCTTTTGGAGTGCTCACGGCCACGTGTTTCAACGTTACCATGGTTACGGTCCTGATTCCAACAGACCCTCCTCCTGCGTCTTAGCCTCCGCCATACTATTCCCTTTTTTTTATAATTTTTATTCATTTTTCAGATTACCTTCGTTTCTATTTATCCAATTTAGAAACTACTCTTCGTGCACCCGACACTACACCTTCATGTATCCCCTGTTTGAAACACACTACCTTTCATCTGATTCACCAGACTACCTTCATTTCTACGGCCCAATTTAGAAATTACTCTTCATCCTCCAGACGTTACACCTTCATGTATCCCCTGTTTGAAATACACTACCTTTCATCTGATCTATATACACAGACTACCTTCATTTCTATGGGCCAATTTAGAAACTACTCTTCACGTCCCTTTTTTGGAGACTACACCTTCATGTATTCCGTCTTTGAAATACATTACCTTTCGTCTGGTTTATCTTCCCACTGCTAATTTTCCAATTCAGCGGTGCCCTTCATGCTTACTTTGTAGAAAAATATCCGCAAGGGATATCCTCCTGTAAGCACTACATCTTCGTACCTATTTTTTGCAAGTACTACGTTTTTTTAAAACTTAAAATATATGTTACACATTAAAATTTAAAACTTTTTCACACTTCAACATCTTATCAAATTTGTCAATTTTAGCAACTAGGATACAGGCACGTTCCACATTCAGATTTTGTACATGTCCAATGCTGCAGATTTGATATTAACAGGTTCTGCTTTACCTTTCCTTAGTGCCCGGGCTGAATGTGGAGACGCATCTCGTCCTAGTTGTTCACTTACTCAAGGATGGGTCCGTGCCTTCCTCGAGCCCCACGTTCGGGCGCCAAATTGTTGGAGCTAAATCCTGCTCCATTCTCAGGGTTCATTCATTTAGTAGTCAAAATCTCAGATGTTGAAATGTGAATCCATTTTATTACATAGGATATCCTAGAGACAAAGTTACCTGGATCAAGCTGTTGCAGCTCTCCCCTTCCTTTGTCTGACTCTCTGGCTCTCCGACCCCCCGTATTATCTCACAAAGGGTGGGGTCTTGTGCTTATTCCTTATCTTTTAGTTGGGATGTGACTGAGGGTTTATGACCCTCAGAGACTTGCAAAGCAACAGAGCAGTAGGGCCATAAAGGGGGACTGGAACCAGAGACAGGATGTCTCTAACATCATCAATTCAACTTCTAACACATTTGTAGAGCTGGGTTATAACAAAATGTACCAGAACATCTTATATTATAAAACAGAAGTATTGCAAAACCACTTAATGCAACAAACAACAAACTATATATTTATAACAACAAACTTAATGCATGACCCACATGTCTTCATTTATGTTGAAGTAATGCTTTTACCTTTTGGCTTGAATGTATAATGCAAATCACCCACAATGTTTAAGCACATATAAAATTTTAAATCCCAACAATAGATAGATAGATAGATAGATAGATAGATAGATAGATAGATACTTTATTCATCCTGAGGTAAATTGTAGGCATACAGTAGCTTGGACAACCATAACACAAGAATATCCCAGCATGCATTTAACAAGAGGCAGGGACACAATGGACTGGTAACCATTTTATGACCAGTTCTCTTTTCTCTTTGTTCTTATCAGCTAGGTGGGACAGTACAAGGGAACCAGTTTTATTTCTCTCTACTCTATGAGGAAGGAGAGGAAACGGAAGGTGGCTGCCTGCACAGGAAATCTCAAGAGAAGTTCCAATCGCTTCCTGGTTACCCAAAATGCTTTCTGGCCAGTGGGGTGGTCAACTTCTTCCTGGCTCGTACAGATGCTGTCCAGAGGGTGGGATTTGACCCTCAGCTCCAAAGGGTAGCGCACTCAGGTAGGTCCAAGTGGCAGTTAGTCCACACACTTTCATGCCAACAAGCAGGTGTTAAAGGCCACATGTCTGTTTGTGACTCTAGAGTTCTTTATGGATGGGCTGGGCTCGTTGCTGGTTGCCACGTGTGACCATGTGTCCATCGACCATCAGCCCAGAACAGGCAACAAGGAAAATGCTCGCTACGGCACTTTTAGAAACCCTGGAAGGAGCGACGTGGACTTCAAACTGCAGCTTCACTTTTTCAAAAACCACCTAAAGTGTGTCAAATATGGATAGAAAACTACTTTGGGTTACATATTTCCCTGCAGTGGGTCAAATAAATAGTTTGATCCGTTCCCTATTTATGAATCTCCTTACGATGTCCCCTCTAGGATAGGGAGAGACTCTTTTAATACCAATAAACAGAGAGTTGCTGCTTAAAGTTAAATGCAGGGCTTGTATGAATGCAATTTAAGTTAAGTTTTTAATTAGCCATTTTTTTTGTCTCTTTATCTTCCAACATGTATTTCATTTCATATCTTTGTTTTTTCTTATTTGTTTGTATTATCCTTGGGTGTTTTATAAAATGTACTCTCATATGAAGATATATTGAAAAGGTTTGCATGGATTGCTCTTTGTATAGTTATTCTGAATCCCAGCTGTTTACAAATGTGAGTATCAGTGTTAAAGGAGCATTCCGGTCGATTCCAACACGATTCCAAGCTCTGTTGTTTGTACATGTGGAAGTCGTCTGTAGAGAGAAACTAACCAATCAGGTCTGTCAGTAGAGAGAGAAACTAACCAATCAGGTCTGTCAGTATAGAGAGAAACTAACCAATCAGGTCTGTCAGTAGAGAGAAACTAACCAATCAGGTCTGTCAGTAGAGAGAAACTAACCAATCAGGTCTGTCAGTAGAGAGAAACTAACCAATCAGGTCTGTCAGTAGAGAGAAACTAACCAATCAGGTCTGTCAGTAGAGAGAAACTAACCAATCAGGTCTGTCAGTAGAGAGAGAAACTAACCAATCAGGTCTGTCAGTAGAGAGAAACTAACCAATCAGGTCTGTCAGTAGAGAGAAACTAACCAATCGGTGCTGCCTACTGTTGGAATTTAAAATGTTATATGTAATTAAACATTGTGGGTGATTTGCATTCTACATTCAAGCTAAAAGGTAAAAGCATTATTTCAACATAAATGAAGACATGGTGGTCATGCATTAAGTTTGTTGTTATAAGTATATAGTTTGTTGTTTGTTGTTATAAGTTTATAGTTCGTTGTTTGTTGTTATAAGTTTATAGTTTGTTGTTTGTTGCATTAAGTTGTTTTGCAGTACTTTGGTTTTATAACATAAGATGTTCTGGTATATTCCGTTATGATCCAGCTCTCCTAAATGTGTTAGAAGCAGAATTGATTGTAAGGGATGCTTCCTGAGTCTGGTTTCAGTCCAACTTCTACAGCCCACTGCTCTTTTTCCTGAACTGAGGGTCATAAACTTTCAGTCACGTTCCAACTAAGAGATAACCAATAGGCACAAGACCCCCCCCCCTTTGTGAATAAGATGAGGGATGCAAGAGCCAGAGAGTCAGACAAATTTGGGGGAGAGCCGTGTTAGGTTGACTCTGTCTCTGTCTCTAGGATATCCTATGTAATAAAATGGATTCACATCAACATCTGAGATTTTGACTACTAATTGAATGAACCCTGAGACCGGAGCAGGATTTAGCTCCAACACTACCCCGTGTTATCCTCCTGCTAGAGTTAGCACCCAACAGGGTGAAACAGGGCAAGTTTTGAATGTGCCTCTTAACATGTTCAACATGTTATTACAAATCTTCTACTTTATCTGCTTTTACATGTTTAACTGGTTTTAACTGCTCTTTAATGTTTCATTTCTTATAGGCCTACTGCAATGTAACTTTTATTTTTGTATTTTATTTGGACTGTTTCTAACTGTTCTTTAAAGTTTAATTTCTTGTACTGCACTGTAACTTTTATTTGAATTATTTTTATGTAAAGCACTTTGAATTGCCTTGTTGCTGAAACGTGCTGCCTTGCCTCACCTTGCCTACAGCACTGACTTAAACTAAATAATCATACGCTAATTCCTCAAATAAAAGCCGGCTCCTATTAGAGGCAGGCCTTTATTTCTAATTCCATCTCTTTGATAAGTATAATTGTTTTAAATAATCCGTTTTAAATGAAAAGCCGTAGCGTTCCTGTGGACAGAGATCATTCATTTTTGAAGAAACATTTGCAATAATATCCCCATATACAACAACAGCCAGAAGGGTGACTGAGCATTTTGGGTCAGAAATAATCAAACCCCAGTCTAGAATAGAATAGAAAACCTTCACTGTCATTATATACAAGTGCAGTACCTGTGCAACAAGATGGAACTTTTACAGTGTCGACACAACATATAAAAATAAAAAAAGAGGGGGAACGTGGTGCACAGTCCTGAGAGCAACTATATACATATATGAAATAGTAAGTCTAGGCTACTGAACCATGAATAAAACAGCTGTCAGTTTCCCAGACAACATCCTGCAGCCACAGGAGACCCAGCTGAGCTACAGTGAGTTGGAGGGTTAGCCTAGCAGACTTCTCGCTCTCCGACACGGTAGGGGGCGGTATCGGTATATCGGTATATCGGGATTTCTTTCTTGTTAAGAAGAAGAATCATTCCGCTTCACGCAACTCCAGCAGCTGCTTATCCAAACAGGTCATGGCGGAGCGAGGCGCAGAAAGGTCTGCTAAAGCTCCACCGACCGCGGCGGAGACACAGCTCCTCCGCCGGCGGCAGGAGCTCGACTACTGGAAGCAGAACGCCTCGCGGGTCCGCGGCCGGAACCTGCTCACCGGCCTGGCTATCGGAGCGTTCGTGGTCGGCTTGTGTATCCTTCACTGCTCCTTCTGCTCCGGTAGATAGCATACACGCTAACGTCCTGACGTAACGCTAACTGTACGAGCTGCGTCCTTCATTCAGCGGCTCAGGTGACGTCAGAAAATGTTCAAATGAACAATACACTGTGGGGGGGGGGGGGTAAAGTAATTTAGCTAGTCGCACAATGTATCAAATGTTAGCTTAGCTTTCTCTTAGTTAAACTTAAACTGGTCATGTTGTGTCTAACTTTACTGTATAATGATGATGATAATAATAATAATAATAATAATAATAATAAATAATAATAATAATCATCATCATCATCACTTTATTTATAAAGCGCTTTCACATCAGCAATAGCTGAACAAAGTGCTGTACATGAAGGCAACAAACATAAATAAAATAACAGTCACAAAATAATAAACGGGGTGAAAATCTACCCAATAACACTATATAAAAACAGATGGGATCAAGTCTCAGTTTGGGTTGAAAGCCAAAGTGTAGAAGTGAGTTTTAAGAAGAGCTTTAAAAATCGGTACTGAGGAAGCCTGACGAATGGTCAAAGGTAGAGCATCCCATAACTTAGGAGCACAAACAGAAAAGGCCCTGTCCCCTCTAAGCTTCCGCTTGGATCCGGGGACGACCAGGAGCAACTGGTCAGCAGACCGGAGTGACCGGGAGGGAGTGTAGCGGTTGAGCAGCTGAGTTAAATAAGACGGGGCAAGACCGTTTAAAGCTTTAAAAGTAAACAAGAGGATTTTAAAATGGACTCTAAAGTGCACAGGCAGCCAGTGAAGTGAAGCCAGGACGGGAGTGATGTGTTCTCTCTTCCGGGTCCCAGTCAGAACCCGTGCAGCAGCATTCTGGACTAGCTGTAGCCGTGCGAGTAGGGATTTACTGAGTCCAAAATAAAGGGAGTTACAGTAATCCAGCCGTAAAGAAATAAAGGCATGGATTACGGTTTCTAACTGCTGCCTGGAAAGGAAAGGTTTCACCTTTACCAGCTTCCTTAGATGAAAAAAACTTAATTTAACTGTGGCATTGATAATAATAATAATAATAATAATGATGTAAACTTTATTAATCCCAGAAAGTGGAAATTACAATTTACAGTCTGTTATTACACACAGGCCTGAATTACACACATGCACTAATGTAGAGATGTCAGAGGGGGGGGGGGGGTTGCCCATAGAAAGGTGCCCCAAGCAGTTGGGGGTTCTGTGCCTTGCTCCAGAGCACATTGGCAGTGCCCAGGAGGTGAACTGGTGAACTGGTAGCTGGCTACCAGTCCACCACTTTGGTCCATATGTGGACTTGAACCAGCAACCCTCCGGTTCCCAACCCATTTCATGTAAACTTCAACTCACTCCAAAGATGTATAGTTTGTGACGTACTATAGTAGTATGTATTAATACTGAAAAGCAATGAAAGGATATAGAGAACAAAGGTGAGGTTTATGTAACGTTGCAGAGGGCAGATTTGGGAAGGAATGGAACTTTTCTCAGCTTTCTGTGAATATTGGAACAAAATGGAATCTATAATCAAAATTTTGATTTTATTTTTGGAATAGTCTTGACTTATTGTGCGTTGAAAAAGCTGTATAACTGCAACCCACCATTGAATCAAAATAAAACCTTCCTCTTCATTATGAAATAAGAATGTGACCCATTTCAACCCCACCCCTCAAAGAACTGGAATCAAAAGGAAGAATCGAATTGGATTCAGATTGTTCAAATCAAACGATGGCCAACCCTATTTAATGGGCATTGTGGTGCAATTTGTGTTATAACGTTTAGTCACCAGAGGGTGCCAGAGTATAGCCCATGCCCATAATAATCAACAGAGATTATAACCCCTTATGCTGTGTAAAAACCATAGACCGTTAATGTCTATGTTTAAAACCAAGCCTTGTTGAGCTGTTATTTGAATATTGATTTAAAAACAACATTGCTTTGCTGCAACACAACTGCAACACAACTGGGGGAGCATAGAGAATGCCGCTCTACAGGCCCCAGAATGTTGTCCCACGCCCCTGAGCTTCTCTGAGTGTCTTTGGCGATATGTCGCAGCCTTTCCCGATGTGTTTACTGCGCCAGTAGATATTGTCAGCCCGCTACCTCCTCAGCTCTGTCTGTGTGTTGCCTCTGCGTTCACACATATCCAGCTCAGGCGCCGATGTCAATCAAGCCTTGGGCCAGTTCGTTTAACTATATTAGTTTTTTACAACTGCTTACCCACTTACTAAAAACTATGTCTCCTTTTTTTCTCCACACACACAAAATGCAAAATGCCTCACATCTCCTGCTAAATGAAACACAGCATTCAAAATGCCATAATAGTCCAGGCAAAGTAAGTCATTCTGGAGCCAAAAATAGAACTAATTGCAGCTTATATCATTTCTATAAGGTGTCCAGAACAACACACTAAAATCCTAAGAAATCCTAGTTGAGGTGTTTGTTTAATTCTCATCAATCCGAGATGTGGCCAGTGAGGTCAGGCAACCATACAATACCCCAATGGGGCCATTTTCTTCCTTTACTCCTATCAAAATAAAACTTTATACAATGAAAAGTAAAACAAAATGTATTACAAGTTTCTTTGAAAATTAATTTGAATATGCAAATTAGCTATACACTAATCAAATATGCCCAAAATACACCCAAATAGGCTTAATTTCTTCCTTTACTCCTACCACAATAAAACTTTATACAATGAAAAGTATACATGAAAAGTAACATTTTGTTTTACAAGTTATCTTGTAAGGTATCTTACAAAAATGTATGAAGTTAGTTTCTTGAAAAATTCAACAGCTGCAAAGTCCCAAAGTCTTCGGGTCTTTTACCAAATGATGGAGCGTAAAGGGGGGAGTGAAAGTATGGACCAAAGACTGGGGGTGGCATGTTTTGGATGGGAGGTCCATGCCAATAGTGACTGATGGTTGCTCTAAGAGATGTTGGTGACGTTGCTTCTTGTTAACTTTCAAAGTATTTTCAAACGAGGCTAGCTCGCCCCTCCCTCCTCCTCATCCCGTCCTCTCCCCATGAGAAATAGCTCATGATTTTGGAGATTTGGTGTGTAGTTTTGCACTTGAGTGAGAGGATTCAAAAGTCGTGTGATATGAGAAGATTTTGTGTGTAAGCAGTTAGAAAAAACTGTGATGCACATTTTCATGTTGGCTGGGCAGTAGAAATCCCAGTAAGGTGATTATGGTGCTTTCCTTTAACCTCCACTTATCCAGTCAGCTACACCATCCTGTCCGTCAGACAGGAGAGAATCATGGACGAGCTGGACGAAGAAGCCAAGGTCCACATCGTCAGAGG
Source organism: Etheostoma nigrum (assembly GCA_029931835.1). Classification (NCBI taxonomy): domain Eukaryota; kingdom Metazoa; phylum Chordata; class Actinopteri; order Perciformes; family Percidae; genus Etheostoma; species Etheostoma nigrum. Next base: position 560,208 of record CM057251.1, on the reverse strand, counting down.
GCCGCGGACCGGCGCCAACTCATGACGGTACCGACCCCTGGACTTCCCGTGGAGTAGACGCAGAGACTCACACTGGTGTGTGATGAGTCAGGTCTGCTGAGCTCCTCATACTACAGACACATTTCTTTTTTATCTCCACTGCATGGTGCGCTGCCACTCAACTCAATTTTTTTGTTATTGTTGGGGATTTCCCTTTGTAAAAAAGCTGTGGATTATGGGGCTGGGACAATATGGTTTTGTCCCGATTCCATTCGTTCAAGATACACAAAAATTTAATAATACGCCAAGACAATAAATCATGATGCAATTGTTTTCTGACCCCCAAATTCCACCGGATGTGGAACGGCTGTGGATCTGACGTGGGCGGAGTCATCAGGTTTCCATTAAAGTCAATGTGTGTTCCACTGACTGCGGAGCGGCTGCGTCCTGACTCCGTCCCAGCTCCGGCGGTCCCCAGCCCTCCAGAGCAGATACCCAGAGCTTCTATTGTTGCCGGACGCTGTAGAGCTCCGCTGCAACTCAGCACACAGCAGACAGTGTGGGACAGGAAGTCAAGCACCGAAACAAATAAAACATCCGGTTAATTTTCAAAATAAAATACATCATGCTCACGGCGGATCATATCTCCCTGCACTCCACCTTGAACACAGCACACAGCTGTTCCCTCTCTACTCCTCTGGATAGAACTGTTGGTGGTTTGTTGGTTTTATTCTACGTGAATTTGCGAGATCTCGTGGGTCCTTGTGACTTTCATTGCTTCTTTTCTCTTTGGAAATACTGTACAGTCTATTGTGAAAATGATTGTTCTGAACTATTTCTGGATTAATATAAACCTACTTTGAATAAAGCGTAGTCTCAACATATTGTGGAAGGTCCATCATTTCCTAATACATTCACTTTCACTTAATTTTTTTTATTTGACACTAATTATAGCAAAAATAGAGACATTTATTTGGTACATTTCTAATGAATTCATTCAAATGAACTGCTAGGGTAACAGCAGATCTGCAGAGCACACAAATGGGAAATTTGTCTACAGGCAAGCATTTCATATATGAAGGTAATATGCACCAAACTCCATTTACAAATTACAATTTAATGGCATCTCTCATTAAATAATATCTTCAGATGAATTCTCACCAATGGTCTCTGTGGTAGAAACAACAGCGCAAGCTTTTGTGTTACTACTTTTTGGTGTATGTGTATGTGTGGTGTGATGGAATAAAGAGTAATGGTTAAAGTAGAAACAAAACCAAAGTACTCCAATGTTCTAACAACACAGGGTTAAATGTTGGCTCTGACACCCCCACATATGGAAATACCTCCACACCCAAGTAGCAAGACAAAACATTTGATTAACAAATGTCTTCAATCACACACTCACCTTGACTTATTCATTGACATACGGCCAGATAAATGAAATGGTAGTATGGTAGCTAACTCTGTCAGATAGGAAATATCTATCAGAATAGACTACGTCCTCTAGAAATGCACTATATAGACAATGTAAAGTAAATTTCCCTGTATTTAAGTAAAATAATATTTTTTGGAATATTTGGATACATTTACATGAAATCATGCTGTAAAATAAAATGTATATTGGTGTCTCCATCTTTGACTGGAATGCAGCAGAAGTAAAAATACTTTAGTAAAAATAAATTGTTTCCCAGGGGCCAACTGCTCAAGCCAAGCTGGCATCACCGCTGCTGGCTGGTTATTCATAATTACAACATACAGTTGTTAATTCTTTCTGTCAAGATTCATCTGATTCCATATTCAGTGTGCCAACATTTAACCCTGTGTTGTGGGCACCAGGTACATTTTAGTTTAAGAACTCAATTGTAGTCACTCAGTAGTTAGAGAATTATAAAATGTAATAGCATTATGAATATGTTGTAAATAATAAGCAGTGCTTATCCACACACTCCCCTTCAGAGAGCTCATTCCAATGAACTTAATTTCACCACCTGTGCCAAGGTGAACACATTTAATGCAGTACAGACGATGTCATGCTACTCCTTTTTAGCCACGCTAGCGATGGGGCTTATGGGATACAATGTTGGTCTGATGGGCGTCCACCACTTTGGTCCAGAGTGAAGTATTTGAGGAACTACTGAAGACATTACCCATCTTTTCCCTGACTTTTCCAAGCCCCCAAGACGAAGCTTTATCAGTTAAACATCTCTCAAATTTAACCCAGGGCGCACAAACGTCCCTGTGCATTTACACTAATAAAACATGCTAAGGGGCGGTTCGGTATTTATGGAATGGACCACCGGAGGAAAATAGGGGAGGGTGTTGGAGCTAAATCCTGCTCCATTCTCAGGGTTCATTCAATTAGTAGTCAAAATCTCAGATGTTGAAATGTGAATCCATTTATTACATAGGATATCCTAGAGACAAAGTTACCTGGATCAAGCTGTCGCAGCTCTCCCCTTCCTTTGTCTCACTCTCTGGCTCTCCGACCCCCCGTATTATCTCACAAAGGGTGGGGTCTTGTGCTTATTCCTTATCTTTTAGTTGAGATGTGACTGAGGGTTTATGACCCTCAGAGACTTACAAAGCAACAGAGCAGTAGGGCCATAAAGAGGTGACTGAAAACAGAGACAGGATGTCTCTAACATCATCAATTCAACTTCTAACACATTTGTAGAGCTGGGTTATAACAAAATGTACCAGAACATCTTATATTATAAAACAGAAGTATTGCAAAACCACTTAATGCAACAAACAACAAACTATATATTTATAACAACAAACTTAATGCATGACCCACATGTCTTCATTTATGTTGAAATAATGCTTTTACCTTTTGGCTTGAATGTATAATGCAAATCACCCACAATGTTTAAGCACATATAAAATTTTAAATCCCAACAACACCCTCTTTTGATCTCACCTTTACGTGAGATCATTACATAAATGTTTACTCATCCTGTGAACAGATCATAATGTCGTCAACATATTAAATCACAGTACTTTGCAATACCTGATCTATCCCTACCAAATCATCTCTTAACACTTTATACATGTTTGTTTACACGAACTTTACCTTATTTGTGGAGTAAGAATAAGTAATTCTAAAATATTAGTTTTTCCCAGTATTGTATGTGTGTTTTCAGAATCTGAGTCTGTAAGTGGCAAATCTCCCTCCACATGTGCGTCTGAAGTACCAGAACCAGGAGGTCTCTCGCTCCCCCCTTCTCCTTATCAGTCCATCTTCTGGTCGGTCGTACCTCAGTGTCTCTGTTTATGGTGTAGCAGGCCTCAGGGTCACATGGTTGACCCCTGCAGAGCCCTCTCACCATCAGCGTCAGCAAGGCCCCACTGCTTGCTCTGCGGTCCAGCACAGCACACTTACAGATGTTGCGATCACTATCAAACATTTAGCCCTGGTCCACTTTGTCATGTCACTTTGGGCCAAGAATCGCAGCCAGACCATGAACCTTTATGGTCTTTAGCTGTGCTGTGGTCTGAGGTGCTGTGATGGTTGTAGTCATTCTTCTGGTACAGATTGTCACTGGTCCTGTAGCTGGAGGAGCGAGATGGACCGGATTCTGACACAACGAGGCACTGTGTGACACAAAACAGAACTCCAAAAAGCATTATCTTTTCTTTTATCAATACTCATTTAGTGTATGTCACTCATTATTATAAAATAACATTTCTGTCCCTCTTGCTTGTTTAACTCTATAAAATCCATGCAAACATTCTAAAGAGAAACATTGGTTTTGGAACTTATCTCTTCTAAGCCTCAGTTTACATTACGGGTCATGTGTCTGTACAAATTAAAACAAAATTGTAGAGTAGTTTAATATCCTTGATGCTGTGGACAGTGTATTATTGCTACTGTATCCCTCTTTTTGAGTTATGACTCCTACAGCATACCTATTTATGAATAAGTAGTTTTAGCCATTAACACACTGTCTTGAGTCACAAACTTCATCTTGATCTTAAAAGCAAAATACAAACAAAATCCACAATTAAGCTTCACTTAAAAGCTCATTTGAGCACAACATCAAATGTACATAGAATGGAATCTCATATCAGCTTGTATTGGTTTCAATCTTGTCTCAAGCAATAAACTTAGATGAATTATAACAAAAAGAATGTTTCTTTAATTTTCTATTTTTAGGTTGCAACAAAAATTTGTACTAATTAATGTGTAATATTTTATTCATGACCTGTAGTCCTAGTAACAGTAGAACCCACTGGAGCACCCAGTGGTTCAGTCTATCCAGTTTGTTACCTGATATGAGAACATATCTCATTATATTGTGTGATTTATGATCAAAATCTTCACTGAGCTGCATGTCTACCGCAACCCCTCTTTACTTTATGCATAACTCTTTTTTACCTTATCCTTCTCTATACATGTGTGTGTTTTCTTGAAAGAACCCACACTTCAGCTGTCCTCTAGACCTCTGGAAAGAAAGAAGGATTTCTCTCTTCCTTTGTTTCACTTTACTTTAAAGAATTCTTAATCTATGACATTAATTCCAAAACGTTTCTACAGTAGGGTCAGTCATATTAATAGAAAGAAATATCATCATTTCACTGTTCTAAGTTTAACATCCCAATTCCAAACTAATATCTTTGTATTTCTGTTACCAACAAAATTCCCCTAAAATATTGCTCATATAAGAAAAGTATCACAAAAGTACTGCATGTACTTATGGTATGAAAAGGTAACAATATAAGAAGCCTCACATTTTTCTGTCTTTAAACTGGAAATGATCAAAGCCGTTTTCTATCACCTACATCTTCCTCTTTCTCACAACACTTTTTTTTCAATTTAATTTAACCCTTGTGTTACCTTTTGCCCTGTAGAGGCATTTTGGTTAATACTCGTTACTGCCAGACCAAATCTTTCTCCTTATCTGTGTTTTTTACAACTCCCTCTGTGGAAGGGTCAAAGGGGCTGCCTGCTGGTGCAGGACCCTGTGTCCCCCTTCCTTCCCTTCAACTCATGTTAACATAGAATGTTTAAATAAACATTTCTCCATTATTTTCTCTACTGACATTAATAGGATAGGTACTGCAAAACACTTAAGTCCCATACCTTAAAACTTCTATTGTATAAGATGGATCCCACATTGGATTGACTACTTTTATCTCTTTGGTTTTGTTTTTAAACCAAATATTCCCTTTTGAACCAAATTTTCCCTCATTAAATCTAAATCCTTTTTCCTAAAACGTTACACAATTCCCCTCTATTCCCTAGTTGGACTTTTCTCAGCCTCCTTTAATACTGACTGTCTGACAGGACATATTACTATAATTTTGATCCATCTCCTAATTGCAGACATACAACAATTAAAGCAGGACAAGACATACAGACATACATAGAAACATAAATCAACTGTACCCAATGTTGTTTCTCGCTCTCGCTTCGCAGCAGTGGAGAGGGGCTCTGGGGCGCGCATTTCTCGTCTCCCTCTGAAACATCTGTTAACACGGTGGTATCTTTGCGCACAGTCACTGCCCCTTCATGTGTGTTTACTGCTGGTTAAATTCAATGTGTGCCAACCGGAGACTATGGTGGCGGTCTTATGTCTAGATGTTCTGGAAATGTCTGATAATTTTTCTGTCTCTGTGTTTTATCAACCTTGTCTTCCTTATCTTGTGTCCGAGTGTCCCTTATGGGGTGTGCTGCTCCCTGGATGAGCAGTAAAAGGCCGTGGAGAACAGCATTTTTACCTTCATTATTTTATTACTCAATTTGGCACATAACATGAAACCCGCTGTTTTGGCGTTGTTCACTGATTTAGTTAGATCATCCTGTAATTTATGCATTCCGTCCCACAGTGGACAGAACCACGGCTTCTCAGTATTTGTTGGGTATTTTTGTACTACAGGATTTTAAATTGTCCTGTGCTTGTTTTAAACGCACATCCTGGTCTTTTGGAGTGCTCACGGCCACGTGTTTCAACGTTACCATGGTTACGGTCCTGATTCCAACAGACCCTCCTCCTGCGTCTTAGCCTCCGCCATACTATTCCCTTTTTTTTATAATTTTTATTCATTTTTCAGATTACCTTCGTTTCTATTTATCCAATTTAGAAACTACTCTTCGTGCACCCGACACTACACCTTCATGTATCCCCTGTTTGAAACACACTACCTTTCATCTGATTCACCAGACTACCTTCATTTCTACGGCCCAATTTAGAAATTACTCTTCATCCTCCAGACGTTACACCTCCATGTATTCCGTCTTTGAAATACATTACCTTTCATCTGATCTATATACACAGATTACCTTCATTTCTATGGCCCAATTTAGAAACTACTCTTCACGTCCTTTTTTTGGAGATTACACCTTCATGTATTCCGTCTTTGAAATACATTACCTTTCGTCTGGTTAATTAACTACTAAACTACTCTTCCCACTACTAGTTTTCCAATTTAGCGGTGCCCTTCATGCTCACTTTATAAAGAAATATCCCGCGCGCAAGGGATATCCTCCTGTAAACACTACATCTTCGTACCTATTTTTTGCAAGTACTACGTTTTTTTAAAAACTTAAAATATATGTTACACATTAAAATTTAAAACTTTTTCACAGATCTGCATCTTATCAAATTTGTCAATTTTAGCAACTAGGATACAGGCACGTTCCACATTCAGATTTTGTACATGTCCAATACTGCAGATTTGATATTAACAGGTTCTGCTTTACCTTTCCTTAGTGCCCGGGCTGAATGTGGAGACGCATCTCGTCCTAGTTGTTCACTTACTCAAGGATGGGTCCGTGCCTTCCTCGATGCCCCACGTTGGGCGCCAAATTGTTGGAGCTAAATCCTGCTCCATTCTCAGGGTTCATTCAATTAGTAGTCAAAATCTCAGATGTTGAAATGTGAATCCATTTATTACATAGGATATCCTAGAGACAAAGTTACCTGGATCAAGCTGTCGCAGCTCTCCCCTTCCTTTGTCTCACTCTCTGGCTCTCCCACCCCCAGTATTATCTCACAAAGGGTGGGGTCTTGTGCTTATTCCTTATCTTTTAGTTGAGATGTGACTGAGGGTTTATGACCCTCAGAGACTTACAAAGCAACAGAGCAGTAGGGCCATAAAGAGGTGACTGAAAACAGAGACAGGATGTCTCTAACATCATCAATTCAACTTCTAACACATTTGTAGAGCTGGGTTATAACAAAATGTACCAGAACATCTTATATTATAAAACAGAAGTATTGCAAAACCACTTAATGCAACAAACAACAAACTATATATTTATAACAACAAACTTAATGCATGACCCACATGTCTTCATTTATGTTGAAATAATGCTTTTACCTTTTGGCTTGAATGTATAATGCAAATCACCCACAATGTTTAAGCACATATAAAATTTTAAATCCCAACAAGGGTCATGTCTTTTTATTTTTTGTTGAGGGGAGGGTCTCCCAACTTTTATATTCATGAAAACAGCAACATTTCAAAGTGGCTTGTTTGGTGCACATTCTCCTCGTAGCACCATGTAACTCTCAGTCTCGGCCGAGTCAGGTATGGCTGCAGCCTGGAGACCCCCTGTCTCTTGCCCTCCCGGCGGCTGCCATCCCCAAACTTCTACTTTTCAAAATAAAAGCTTGCATCTATTTTGTCTAAAGATCCCATAACTCCTCCAGTAGCCCTTTAGATAAGTAACTGCCTTGTTAAACACTGAATTATCAGTTTATCTTTCACACTTGAACAATCTAATCCAACCACCCTTCAATAGTTCTACCTTGTTAAACTCCTGTAGGCACTTCTAAGTGTTTACGCATGGCTGCCAGGGTTCATCCCGGGTTCTGGGTATGGAAGATGAACCTTTAGCGGCCCAGGCCCCTCACTATGAGCCGGTTACGACTTTTCTTGGGCTGTGCTGTTGGTTCTCTGTGCCCAGTGACCTTAGGTTTTCTCTTATGTTTTCTCGTTCCTTAATCATGGTTGCAGCTGTCCCCATGGTCCTGCTAGGCGCCCTGCTACACCCTGCTATGCCCTGCTATGCCTCACAGTGTCCTGCTACGCCCTTCTTAAACGGCCATTGTGTCCCTAAAAATGTTGCTAGAAAACCCACTGAGTTGCCAGGCTTGCTGCTATCTGGCCAAATTGGCATCTGACTAGGGATTTGAACTGCAACCTCTGTTACCCATCCCCCAAGTTTCACATCTGTTATTTCTACCAGCCCATCCTATATAGCAAGGGGGATTGGCTCCGGTGGTCCCTTTCTCACCCGTGGCAAAAACACTTTCTCCATGTAGCGCTAGGTGCATTTTTTGCATCAACTTTAATATCGGACCATTTCATTCCTTTTTCATTTTCTTTTTCCTCTCGATCTGCTCATGTTGTCGGTTGTAAATTAATATTAATCAGGGGCGATTTACTGACTATTTTATAAGTAGTCTTGCATTGCCAGACCTTCCTCACAGTGCTGCAGAGGATGGTCTGGCTAGTCCACACAGCATTCCAGGATGGTGCAAAAACCTGTTCTGGTTTATTGGCATTTCTTAAAACCAATCACAATCATAGTGGGCGTGGCTAAGGGCCGGACAGAGCCACAGTGCCTCTGCTAAATAGTCTCAGGAAGGAAGTTGTTTTGGTGGAACATGTGTACGTTCAGAAGTAGTTTTAGTTGTCAACAGAAAACTCAAATTGGACCGATAGTCTAGCTAGCTGTCTGGATTTACCCTGCAGAGATCTGAGGACCAGGTAACCATAGTCCTCAGATTGGACAGATAGTCTAGCTAGCTGTCTGGATTTACCCTGCAGAGATCTGAGGACCAGGTAACCATAGTCCTCAGATTGGACAGATAGTCTAGCTAGCTGTCTGGATTTACCCTGCAGAGATCTGAGGACCAGGTAACCATAGTCCTCAGATTGGACAGATAGTCTAGCTAGCTGTCTGGATTTACCCTGCAGAGACCTGAGGACCAGGTAACCATAGTCCTCAGATTGGACAGATAGTCTAGCTAGCTGTCTGGATTTACCCTGCAGAGATCTGAGGACCAGGTAACCATAGTCCTCAGATTGGACAGATAGTCTAGCTAGCTGTCTGGATTTACCCTGCAGAGATCTGAGGACCAGGTAACCATAGTCCTCAGATTGGACAGATAGTCTAGCTAGCTGTCTGGATTTACCCTGCAGAGATCTGAGGACCAGGTAACCATAGTCCTCAGATTGGACAGATAGTCTAGCTAGCTGTCTGGATTTACCCTGCAGAGACCTGAGGACCAGGTAACCATAGTCCTCAGATTGGACAGATAGTCTAGCTAGCTGTCTGGATTTACCCTGCAGAGATCTGAGGACCAGGTAACCATAGTCCTCAGATTGGACAGATAGTCTAGCTATCTGTCTGGATTTACCCTGGCTATAGACTAACTCATAGGCACCTATGGGCGTGACATGAAGCCACTAAAGCTGCGCCACATTTAGAGTCGATTCTGATTTCTAAGGGGAAACCGGAGTAGTCCATGTATGCCCACGCACGTCCTACACCGGTTTCCCCTTATGTTTTATTTCAAAAATCAGAATATTTCTGTGCGTACGCACAGGCTCCAGGTATTCCATTGGTTTCCAAGTGTGCTGTATAACATCAAATGCCAAAATGTAAGGCCCACAAGGACTAAGGACCAAACACCAAGATATGCTAAGCTGGGCTTTGCATGGCTGCTGGAACCATGCTGGGATTCACCAGATAAGCATGGGTCAGGAAGAGACAGGGACAAAGAGGATGTTGTGCAACTTGACTGTCATGGGTCGCAGGTTTCTCTGCAAATCAACTAGGCTTTGCACATAGCTCTGATTGGTCTAGGCAGAGTCTATTTGGGCTGTGATTGGTGCAGGCAGTCTTTGAAATGAGTATTTATTGGACTCAACTGTGTCAATACCTGAAAACCAAGAGGTTCAAAGCTGGTTTCCCTGCTGCGATCGTCCGAGGTGAGTGCTGCTGTAGAAACCACATTCCTCATTATTAACTGTTTAATAGGAATGTTTTCTTTGGTATAAAGTAGTTCAAGTTAAATCAGCTTCTGTCAAGTAAAAAAATAAATAAAGTCCAGCTTTATAAGCCAGCCCCATCAGTTGATTCACATTTTGTTGTTGCATATTTCAACTAAAGAAATGTTGCATGTGACTGCAGGTATAAGGAAGCCTTCCTGTGAATAACATGATGAGGAAAATCTGCACTCTAGTTGCCCTGATGCTGCTCTTTCCTGCTCCTGGGGTGTCAGACCTGAGACCTAGCAACTTTGTACAAACGGTTTACTCCAGTTCCTCGCCGTCCTGGATAGAGGCACAGGCCTTCTGCAGAGGACAAAAACTAGACCTGGTCACCATCGGCGGTGAAAGGGAGAATCAGATCTATGTCCAAAACCAGGGATGGATCGGTCTGTACCGAGAGAACTCAACCGCTGCGTGGAAATGGTCCAGAAGAGGCGAGATAGCCAACTTCACCAACTGGAAAACCGGTAAGCAGGACTAGAACGTAATAGGGGTGGGGAATCAAATCCCAAATCCTATGTATCGGGATTTTTTTTTGTGACGATTTTAAAGCTGATTCTTTTTTCCTAGAATTGTGAATTTTTTATTTATTTTTTAAACCAACGATTTACCTAAATCTTTTCTGTTTATACGGTTCCACCACCAGCGACTTGTGGAAAATGCAGAAAAACATAAATAAATAAATGTCCGACTGACTGACATGTGATGTTCATTCTTCTTGGATAACAATTACTTTTTAGAAATGCCTCATGACATATTGTCTCTAGAAGTTTCTTATTCAACTTTTGTTTTTGTTAAAGAAGGAAAAGAAAATTGTAATACTCAATACTTTGGAATCGCCATACTGCTAGAATCACAATGAATGAAAATTGTGATGTGAAAGAATGGAATCGGGGCAAAAAGCATATTACTCTCAGGCTTTTAGTACAGTAACTGAAAATGATTTTAGAAATAATGTCTGATCATTTTCACCGCATCATTACCAATGGTAATATTTGTAATAATTTATATTTATTCATTTATTTGATATAATTACCATCATTCAGTACAGGGCACCTTTTCATTTTTTCGCTTTTGGTAACTGATATCCAAAAAATGAATGTTCTAATAAAAGCACTATATATGACCACATTACATGATTTATGCGCTTGTGTTATGGTTTGGGGTTTTTACGGGGGTTATTTTTCCTGTCTTCCTCCTTGTGTTTGTTTCTTGGTCTTGTGTGGTGGTCTCTGTCATGTGCTCCCTGGTACTTGCCTGTTGTCCTGCTTCCTGTTTTCTGTTGATAGTCTGGTTTCCTGTCCTGTCTTGTCTTGCCCAGCTTTACTTTTCCCTGTCTGATTGTCCAGCCCCGCCCTAATGTGATTCACCTGATGTCTCACCTGTTCCCCGTTGCCTCATTACCTCATGTATTTAACCCCTGTGTTCCTTTTGTCTCGTGTCAGATGGTCTTTCCAGTCTGTGCTACGTGTGGTTTCTTTCCACCCTTCTACCAGCCTGCCTACCCGGCGTGCCTCTTCAGCTTGTCCTGTTTTTTCCCCCGTCCTTGTCATCCTGCCTGCAGTCCAGTTGTTCCCTGTGAGTTTTTCCCCGTGTGTTGTACCCTGTTTTGTCTGCTCGCCCTCACCGTGCCTGCTTTTTGCCTGTGAGTGTTTTTGGACTCCACCCCTTGGCTCCTTGTTTGTTTGGACTGTGTCAATAAAGCCTTTGTTTAAGCCCCCTACCGCTCTGCATTTGGGTCCTCCTTCCTGCACCATGACACGCTTGTAGTGTTTAACCCTTGTGTGGTGATGATATGTTTGTTCCACAGCCAATGTTCCCGGTCTGGGGGACCCTACACATTATTAGGCTTTTAAAACCATACAGCCATGACAATATATGTAAAAATACTTAACAGATGTTTACTTTAGCTCAATTACCAAGGATATATAAACATGTATGGTTCATATTAGCCATTTGCCCCTGTGAGATCTAATTTAAGATCATATGATCATGACATGGAAATCCAATTATAAAATAAGGTCAAAAAACATAGAAACAAGATTTTTGATCATTTTTGGTGCTTATTTCTTAGAACTTAATCAGAACAGATGAAAGTGCTTGAATTGTAACAATGTTGTAACTCTGTGTGAGAATAGCAGGTGCAGAAATACAACATAGTTTCATAGAACCTACATTTAAATACACTCATGTCCAGCAGACCCAAACACCTCATATGTTATAGTTATGTGTAAGGGGGGGGGGGGGGGGGTTTAGAAGAAATAATAAATAGCATCATTTTTCTTTCAGCAAACACTGAAGACGGGTCCCACAGACCACAATCAAGGGTTAATGGCTAAAGCAGTTGTAATAACTTATTATATTGAGGCAAAGGTTACATACAGGTTACAAAAGATGACATTGAGACTGTTTATGTACTACTATATTTGTAATGGGAACCCAGTCACATGACCCCAGTGTACGTGCTCTTACTGTTCCTGCAGGTGAACCACGAGATCCTAATAACTGTGCTTTTAAGTATGTCAATGACCCACAATGGTTGAGCGATCTCTGTGGAACACGACACAGTGTGATGTGTTCCGATGAGACGCTGGTTCTGGTGAAGGAGAACAAGACGTGGGAGCAGGCGTTAAACCACTGCAGGAGTCTGGAGGCGCTGGACTTGAGTAAGCCAGCCACTGCTTACCAGAACTACAGCTATGACCTGGCCAGCCTGCTCACTCCAGATGACCACGTCTACGCACGAGAGAAGGCACAAGATGCTACCACTAATGAGGTAGGGTGCTTTTCTAGATAGACGCTATATTTAGGTTTCTAGTGACAGCGCCCTCTAGTGGTGATTATGACGGGAGCAAAGCAGGAAGTAATGCAATGAACTAAAGAGCGCCAAAGTGTCCACATAATGAGGTGGGGGGGGGACTGTAAGTAAGTTTTTTTTCTTAATCTTAACTAGGTAGTTTTGGTGCCATAACCCAGTGTGTTATTTTAACTTTACCCTATCATGTGTAACCAGAAGTGAAGTACCGTCTGATTTAAACCCAAACCACAACTTTGTTTTAACTTAACTAAATCAATTTGGTGCCTAAACATAACCAAACTGCAACCATTTCACAAGGTCAAATACAAATTCCTGACCTTTACATCTAAAAGCGTTCTCTGGTCCTGATAAACGTTGTGTGTTCTCGCCACCGCCATGGCCGCTGTTATATTAAAATCAGCGAAGTGGCATCCTCCCAAGGTAATTTTTTTATGACCCATGGGGGGCAGCATGAGCACTTAAAAAAAACAACAACTCCTCCGCGGCACAAAGCTGTTTTCTATTATTAATCATTTCACTGTGTGGGGAATTGGCAAATTGGCGCTCCCTGCAGCTGCATGCGCCCCTGGCTGCTGAGGTGCCCTGCACAGAAGGTGGACAAATCACCTCTGTGTCCCCCAAATGGACTGGTCCAGACGGGGGGGAGGGGTACATGAGCCTCTTTGAGCTTATCACCTTTATGCATGCTAAGGATCTATAGGACATGGTACCGATCGTACCCCCACTGTTGGACTGCTCTCATTCACCTCCTGCTGTGTTTCTATCGCTCGGCTACCTGTTGCTAGGTGTGGACGGGCCTGCGTTACCTGGCTGGAGAGTGGCTGTGGGTGGGAGGAGAAGAAACGCAGTACTCGGCTATTGAAAGTTGCCCGACTAAGACAGCCTGTGGCATTCTGGTGAAGAACGGCAACACAGAGTTGGGGACCATGGACTGCACGTGGAAAAGGAACTTCATCTGCTACAAGAAGCGTTAGAAGAACATAACTTCTCGTTCTTTGAGAAAGTCAACTTCTTCCTTCCTAGTTCATGTTTTAATTCTGTGATTGCTGTAAGATTTCATCTTTTAATAGGTCCAAAAGGTCAGGGTTAGGGTTTTCAGAAATCATGTCATCCAAAATATAACTATAGTTAGAATGGAGCATTTACTTATAATCTGTTTTATTCTCCCCATGAGTTTGCTGGGTGTACTTTTTGTACTAAGACTTTACAGCTGTAGATGAATGAATAAAATCCTAAATAAAATGAAATACATTTACAAGTCATGCTGTAACATTATATTTCAATTTATATATTTGAACTGTAAGTAGAGTTGTTTACACTTTACTTGAAGGTATCTACATAAGAGGGACATGAAACTGTCATGAACGTGTCATAAACATTTATGACATATGCTTCTTTTTAGTAAGTGTCATTCAGTTTTGTCATGACTTAGTGTTAGGGTTCATGTGTCATGACTATGTCATGACAGTGTTATGTCATGTCACTCCTATGTAGATACCTTCAAGCCCTAACATTAAAGTCTTACCGTATAGTTTCATAAATATTCCATAACCTATCATTTTGTTAGTAAGCATTATGTACCTAAATCTAAATTACATTACATTATTACATCATCAACCTTCCCTGTGTTTATAGCTAGTGTTCATGTCTCCTGACGAGATGAGACTAAATATGTTCGTCAACGACCTTTTTTTCCATGACGACGACGAGACGATGACTAAGACTAAAGTATCATGCATTATTGTTGACGAAAAAAGACGAGACTAACATGTTTTGCATAAAAGAAAAACTAAGATAAAATCTCTCATTTTTGTTTCCAATCGTCTCTACTTTGTCATCCTGAGATAGAACGAGGACAGCGGCCGATTGGACGCCGCGGTCCAATCAGATTCGCTGTGTCATTCAACAATATGGTCAGGTAGTTATGACATTTAACCAATGCTGATGAAATATGAGGGGGGGGGGTTACTGGCCAACAGGCATCAGACTGGTCTGAAATATCAGAACAGCTGTAGTTAATGTGTTTGTTTGTGGTCTTGTGTGTTTTATATTTTTTTAGTTTTACACATATGAGTGCCTTTTTATGTGTGTGACATGTTAGTTATGGTTCTAATAGTTGATAATGGTTCTGTAATATAATATATTTAATGTAATGTTTTTGCCTGTTATGTTTAATGTATCTGCAATAAAGACAAATTTTTGTTAAAATGTTTTTCTGAACATCAATGACATTCAAAACAGTGATAACTGAAACAGATATACAACACACCATGTATACATGGTGTGTATACATGATACATGTGTATACACATGTATTGCAAACAGACCTAAGTACTACACAGATAAGAACATCTGCCTCTGCACCACCAAAGTGAACATAAAATAACTATTAAATATATAAATGCATATGCCACTGTTGTCCAAACCCACACAATCAACAGAGACGCCATCTTGGAAGTTTGTGATCAATACTGTATGGTGATGTAACCAAGTGGTGTCCCATTTCTTAGGGGGGTGTTTTCACCCCTACCCCTTACCCCTTGGTTTCAAGGGCCAGGGGGTAGGGGTAAGGGGTAAGGGGTAGGGGTAAGATGGAGAAATGGGATTCAGCCTAAGACTAAATTAAAAATAGATGACCATATTTGGTAATGTTCCAACATGGCCACCAAGGGTCGCTTTAATGCTTCAGAAAATCCTCCGTCAGGGGCATGAGACATGGAATCCTCTCAGATCACTGCCGAACACTCTGGTCCAACCTTTAACCACCATGGAATATTTACAATGTGTACTTGTATGAAATGCAAGGGGGGGGGGGGGTTCTATACTTCTGAATGGGGCCAGACTGGGGCTCAGTTTGGAGAAGGGGCCTCATCTGGTAAATTTAACGTTTCAAACTTTCTCTCATCATTTGTCTTTGCAGTAATTTTGCTTCTTTTTCTAGTTGTTTTTCAGCATGCCTCTTTGTAGTAGTTTTGTCTCTTTATAGAAGTTTTGTGTCTATTTCTAGTAGTTTTGTGACTCTTTGTAGTAGTTTTGTTTGTCTTTGTAATGGTTTTATTTCTCTCTCATTTTAACCTCTGTAGTCCTTTTGCTTCTCTTTGTTAGTAATTTTGCATGTCTTTGTAGTACTTTTGTGTCTCATTGTAGTCCTTTTCTTTCTCTTTGTGATCATTAGTGTGTCGTTAACGGTCCTTTGTTTGTCTCTTTGTAGTCCTTTGGCTTCTCTCTGTGATATTTTTGTTCCTATCTGTAGTCATTTTGTGTCTTTTGTGGTCGTTTTGTTTCTCTTTTTACTCATTTTGCGTCTCTTTGTAGTCCTTTGCGTCTTATGTCTTGTGTAATATCTTTGTTTCTCTTGGTAGACATTTTGCATCTTTGTAGTTGTTTGATTGACTTTCCAAAAACACATTTTAACAGTCACTTAACGCAGGTTAAGGTTTTGATACTACCTATTACCTTTTGACTCTGGTTGGACTGAATCTGAATCTGTGTTGGGACAGATAGACGTCTGGGGATGTCCCCATAACTCTCGGTAGATAAGCAGACTTTTCTACCACATTTGACATGAGCCCTATATCCGCAATAGTATTATTATGATATATTATTATTGGGTAGTGATGACATGTAATATAATGTATCACCTGGCATCCTCTGATAATTAGTAGATTGCATTGGCATGGTTGGCAATTAGAAAGAGAAGTTTAGACAGAGCCTTCATCATCATCATCCTCATATCCGGGGGATGATGTCAGAACATTCAAGTGAACTACAGACTTTGTTTATCCCGTGCAGGTAAGTTCTTAACCACATGAAGTCCAGTAATACTAGAGTTAGATAGTTAAATGACATATTCACAAGATCACAAGCTGCAAATTAATTCACCCAAAACAACCATCCATCCCACACAACCACAGTCATTTAAACAGTCTTTAGAAAATATACTCCCATATTTTGTGTCTTTGGTGCTTTCACACACATACAAACTTGGAAACTTGGAAATAAACTATCCATGATGTTCTAAATGAGACCCGGTTTCTGAATGTCCTCTGTCTTCAATCTCTGGGTGAGCTGTCCAACATCTGCACGGCTTTCTACGTCACTAGAGACGAGGTGGCTAACCGTAGCATGCTAGCTCGTTCTCAATGGAAAACACTGCTCCAACAGCCACTAGTTGACCAGAATCTCCAAAAGAACTACTTCCTGTCCCTGTTGTGCAGGTATTCCACAAGTGTCCCTGGTCTAGAAGAAGTCTCACAGCTAATCCTGCCTTGGACTGACCAAAGCTGGAGAAAGAGTTATCTAGCTGATGGATCTTACCGAGCTACTGAGCATGTGCAGCTCCCAACAAAGATAGGATAGAAGGGAGATGTCTCACTCTGTAACTAAAACGAGTGTGATGTCTCACTCTGGAGCTAAAACAAGTGAGATGTCTCACTCTGGAGCTAAAACAAGTGTGATGTCTCACTCTGTAACTAAAACAGAGACCTAAACACTCAGGGTGAAAACAGGATATGCAGCAATGAGCAGTACAACAAAAATATGGTGTTTTTTGAAAATTAAACCATGGAAACCTATTCTGGTACAACCTCAAAATACAATTATGAACCTGAAAATGAGCAGAATAGGGCGCTTTAAGTTGTGTTGCAGATCATTCCAGTGGTAAGTAGTATTCTACCAATGTTCCCCCAATCAGTGTTGGAATAAGATATCTTTAAAGCCAACATATCTTGTGATCCGTTGTCATGGTAATAAGCTCTGAACTTAACTAAAGGTGTTATTTCAGAGTCTTAGATAGCAAGGTCTTATAAATGAAGACGTGGGTATGAAATTCTAGATGTCCATCCAACCTTTTCATACAACTCAGTGGTGATGGCTTTCTTGTATAATGGCTCGAATGGCACGTATGGTGGATTGTATAATGTGTTTT
The DNA here is from genome assembly GCA_029931835.1 of Etheostoma nigrum. Classification (NCBI taxonomy): domain Eukaryota; kingdom Metazoa; phylum Chordata; class Actinopteri; order Perciformes; family Percidae; genus Etheostoma; species Etheostoma nigrum. The sequence goes on along the minus strand of CM057251.1, from coordinate 542,476 downwards.
TTGTGTTTTCAAAGTAGAAACAGAGCTCTTCTTTTGATTTAAAAATCCATTTTGAATTCTGAGCAAGACGTTGAACTTGAGCTTTCAGGGCCAATCTTTTGTCTAACTAAATTCTTAAGTATTTATAATGCTGCAAAACTGCAAGTGGGGAAAAGAGAGAGTAAAATACATGATCCTGAAAAGCAATGAGAACCTGTGCGTGTGTGCTTGCGTTTGCTTTGGTTTGGATGTAGAACAAAGCTAGAAAGACATAGTAAAGACTTCAAACTCAGCCATATATGGAAAACCACGATACCGAAAGTAGACTTCCCCTGTGTCTGTGATTACTGCAACATAGAATTACATGAGGCTGGTCTGGTGTTGGATGGCTTTAGATGGCTGAGGTCAACAACACATCCAGTTAAAACATGTGACCTTATGGGTCAGAGCGCAGCCCACGCCATGCTCGCAGCTCCCATAATGTGAGGCTAGTTTGCCAGCTCTGCTGCTTCACGGCTGGAGAAAACCGTACACGTGGAACACACAGTGGCTGTATGGATGATCCACTAGAGGGGGCTGTACATTGACAGTGACTGAGAGCGATCCAGCTGCCACCACCCACTCAGAGAAATACTCACTTCACTTGTTGAGGTTCAAAAAGCAGTGGTGGAATGGGACTAACTGCATATACTTAAGTATGGTACTAAAGTAAAAATCTGAGGTTCTTGTACTTTACTTGAGTCTTTTCTTTTCATGCCACTTTCTACTGCTACATTTCAGAGGGAAATATTGTGTTTTTGGGGGTGCGATCACAGAAGTGCTTGTGTCATGTGAATGCAACAGCAGTTTCATTGTCATTACTTAGATTTGCTCATAGGACAGAAACTACACACAATGGCTTTAATCTGAACTGTAGTCACTTCACAAATGAGGTTTTTGCACAAATCGGATGTTTTATTATAAATATAACTACCCAACAAGATAACGGCCTACAAGTCCCGCTGAAAGACTTAGAAGCTTACAAAGCCTAATCATTCTTGCAATAAAGAAATAAATAAGCATTACAATTACACTGTATATGTTGATTCGTGACCAATGGTCATGCTTCATGTAAGGAAGACACCAATATAAGACTTGGGCTAGAATTCCTTACAGAGATATCAGTGTGACCCATTTTTTATAATAATAGAGCAAAATCTAGAATCATAGACGTGCATGCTATTTTTTGGGGGGCCTTTATTTATAGGACAGATGAAGACATGAAAGGGGAGACAGCATGGAGCAAAGGACTACAAGTCGGAGTTGAACCTGCAGCCACCGCGTCAGGAGGTAAACCTCTTTATATCAACATCTGATGTGTGTAACAAAGAAAATTTAAATATTACAAAAGGGTAAATATATTTGACAGGGCAGAGTGTCCTGGTAGCGTAGTCTTTAAGACGCTGTCTCCCCATGATGTCCACATCATGTCCACATCATGTCCACATCCACTATCAGCTAAAACATATATGTCACTAGAGGGGGGAGCCCAATCTCCTCTCCTCTCCCTCTTTCTACATATATATATCTATATAGATGTTTATAAACATTTTTTTAGGGGGGGGGGCTTTTTCCTTACATTAGATACAGGAAAGTGGGGAGAGAGAGAGAAACGTAAGGGCCTCAGGTGAGATTTCAACCCGGCCGCTGCAGGACTCTACATGGCCTCCATGGAGCACAGCTCTGCTGGGTGACCTAGAGGCCGCCCCTCTCCTCCATAGTTGCTAGTTCTGAAAGTCGGATAAAGAATGCAGATTTGATGCGGATCTGGGCGGTGTAGCATGTAACGTGTTCATACAAGGCCAATCACAGCCTTAAAAGGTATCAGTGCCGCTTTAAAAGAGTGAATGGACGCAAAGAAGAGTGAAATGTCCCGGTCTGTCTTAGTTCTGGTTAATATCTAACAAACAAGCTGGGCAGACATGAGAGAGGCTCTTCTACCTGAGGTGACTAGAAGGAGAATCATACTGCAATAGTCCAGATGTGAAGTGATAATTTACAACATTATAGCCAAAAGAAAATAGCGTGATATTGAAATGTTCCTGAGCTAAGTAAAACAAGCCTTAACAACTGAGTGGGTATCAATGGTATCAATTTGTGTATCTAACTCTCTGCTAGGAATGGAATAAGCATATTTCCTAACTTGTTAAACTATTCCTTCCATTTTTACTTTTTTATATATACAAATAACACAGGACTTTCACCCCGGAGACCGGGATTTTTAAGTACATTTTGCTAAAAATGCATACTTTTACTTCTATTGCTAATTTTTCTGAATATGTCTTCCACCGCTGATGTTTGGGATCTCGTAGGAATGATGACTCAAGCTTTCCAGCTGGATGATGGCTGGCTGGACAGTTTTCAGCAGGATACAAATCAGAATGCTGCTTGACTATATCTATTACTGTTTTTCATATGGTAGCCTGTGTATTTGTTTAGATGTTGGCTTACAGCCTCTTTTTGCTGTTTTGGCACACACACACACACACACACACACACACACACACACACACACACACACACACACACACACACACACACACACACACGGTCTAATAAAGTACACAACAACAGAAACCCATTAGAGGCTTGTGATGCCATTTGCCATTTCATCCCACATTCCAGGGGAGTTCTCTCGCTTGGGGTGAAAAGACCCTGTGAGAAAGGAGGGGGGGGGGGTGTGTGTACGTCAGTTCGGTCATGACTGAAACGTTTTCCTCATCTGAACTGAGGAGAAGCGAGGAAAGGCATGTTGCTCTACAGACAGATACACTGTGCAGGCTTTTTTGTCTGTTTGCATTTTGAACTGTTTTGAAAGAGGTGGAGAGGTGATGGTGCAGTATGGAATATGTTAGTTTGCTACACACGTTGAAACATAGGCATATAGTCCATGGATGTATGATAAGACCTGAGTGCCGTGTTCATACCGTATGAGATGATCTGATTTGCTCAGTGGTGCATAAAGCCAAAATACAACTTCCGCACATAAAGATGATTGGACTGTTTTGGTGGTACAGTACATGTGCACGTAGCGAGGCGAGCTCTGGAATGAAAATGGCTGTCAAGTATGTGAAGAAATCTTTACTCCGAAAAAAAAAGAAACATCATTTGATTACCGTTCTAGCTCGGAAGAAGATGTTTCCGGATCGACCGGAGTTTGCAGTTCTAACACAAAGAAAGCAGAAGGTAATGGGACATCGGGCTGCAAATGAGGGACATCTGGTGGAACCTCCAGCACCGCAGCGTGAATGGGGATTTAATCATTGCTACTTTCTAAATGTAATCGGACCAAATTGATCAAATTCTAAGCTCAAGCCCACGTTAGCCAATCAGAATCACTTCTTCAGCTGCCTAAACCTCTATTTGTCTCAGTCTACATGCAAACGAAGATTTCCAAAATCTCCACTCTGGCCGGAGGTTTTAGAAACGCTCGTTTTCAGCGGCGAATTCTCCGTTTGCGTGTAAACGAAGGGAAATGTCTCCGTTTTTCAAAATAACCATGTACCTGTAAACAGGGCCCCAAACCAGCTTGTGTTCCTGGTATGACCTGATAGTGAATCAGATTTTTCCATTCCAAGGAGGTAGCGTGTGTGTGTGTGTGTGTGTGCGTTGTGTGCGTCTCAGGGTTGAATTCAGAGGGGGCGGGGCCATCGACCGGAGTGGGGAGCTCTGACCAAAAAGATTCTGCCATTGATGTGGATCAGCGAGCGACATAAGCAGGCCAGATGGGGCACGCGTGTGGAGATCTGGGTGAGGTGGGTGGAGCCAAAGGCAGGGCAGGTCCTCCTTTATTGGCTCTCTGTGGATGACTACATGGGTGATGTGTTCTGAGCAGAAGATATATGTCTCTGCTTTTTCTTTACTTTCTTTTTTTCTCATTCTTTGTTTTTTGCTCTTTGTCTCTCTCTCTCTCTCTCTCTCTCTCTCTCACACACACACACACATTCTAACACAAACTATCATGTTGAGTCCTGTGTTGGTCTTGCTCTGCGAGGCAGCGGGGTTACTTTTGCACAACTGCAAAGCAAGCTCTGCTTGAAACAGTCACACACAAAATATATAATTATATTTGTGAGTGTAACAAATGGATATATTACAGTTAAAACACATAAGCAACAAATGCACTGCGTTAGGGTTGATAGCAGACCATAACAGAGCACAACAGTGAAGTGAATCATGCGTGTCGTTTCATTTAAATGTCAGCTTGATATGCACGTCTGGGAAATCAGTTGTGTGCAGGTGTAACTGAGTTTCTTTTCTCAGTGAGTCCAAATAGTGGGTTATTGCAAATGTGTGTGATGATATGCTACTATAGTAGGTTTGGGCTTAGTGCCACAGACAGGGCTGGATTAATCCACCGGTGGTCCCTGGAGCAGTAATTAACTTTGGGGAACATATTCAATTCTTATTAAATAATTTGTATCTAACCATAGATTGATGAATCTCTGTGCGTTAATGTGTCTCCAGTGGGGACGAAGGAGTTGCTACATCCCTGGGCGGCTCATTCATTTGGGGTTCACCAAATGTGCTTGCGTGGCCCTGTACCTGTGCAAACAGCTGCCACCCGCCCTGCAGCGCTGTCTTTTGGCTTTGCACCTTCAACGCCTCCACAGCACACATGACACATCCACCCACTGCTTTCATTGCTGATCTGCCCACTCCAGTGTTTTAGTGTTAACCTTCTCATCCTGCACACATGTCTGCTTGTATGTAACCCAGTATCCACAGCTGCGTGCCTGTGCAGGCTTGTCTCCATGGGTTTGTACAGGCACAGGTCGAACCAGTGGAACTTAAATGACCAAAACGTGGCAGCACATCACCCCAAACCTCATCCACCTTCACTGGCTACCAATTAAGTCGGGGCGGCTGTGGCTCAGTGGTAGAGCGGTGGTTCAATCCCTGGCCCTGCAGTTCCATGTCGAAGTGTCCTTGGGCAAGACACTGAACCGGACACTGAGCCCCCGATGCTGCGCATCGGAGTGTGAATGTGTGTGAGTGTGTATCTGATGAGCAGATGGCACCTTGTACGGCAGCCTCGGCCACAGTGTATGAATGTGTGTGAATGGTGAATGTTTCCTGTATGATGTAAAAGCGCTTTGAGTAGTTGTTAAGACTAGAAAAGATATATAAATACAGCACATTTACATTTAAGTCCCACATTAAATATCAAATGCTCCTTCTCGTCAACAAATCCCTCCATGCCCTGGCCGTCCTCCATCCATAGACCCCAACCCGACACCTGTGGTACTGAGACACTGGCCTGCTCCCCATTCCCCACACCAGACTGTGTCACGTTGCACCCCCATCCTTCTAGAGCACCCTCCTTGGAGATATCGGAAATGCTACATCCCTGGACATACTCCTGAAACACCACCTGTTTACCCCAGCCTACAACCACCCTTAGTGTAACCATTTAAAGGGTCCTTGGGTTTCATGAAAGGCGCTATAAAAGTTATTATTATTGTGTCTGTCTGTCTGTCAGCATCTTGGAGTGTATTGTTCTGCCTCCGTTTGCCTTCCGTCAGGAAACCTTTTTCTTTAACCCCGCCCTTCCTCTTGAAAACCACGCCCCCTTGCTCTCTCAACTGTTCTACCCTCAGCAGACCCAAACCTGCCCGTGTTGTTTTCCCACATACAGTGATTGCTCACGTTAACAGAGTATTCCAGAGATGCTGTCCTCCTGTGTCCTGTCCCACCAGCAGTGACCCAGTCCACCAGTAACACCAGTAGTAGCACCAGCAGAGCAGCTTCTCGGAGCGCCTGCAGGGATCCAGGGTCTGCGTGTGTGAATGGGAGTTCTGGTTGTAGGCGTGCAGTGATCCAATATGACCACCAGGAGGCACCAGGGCAATTCAGTCTGTCAGAGTAGAGCTGCTGTGGATCACCCGTACTGGTAAAAGTAGACAGGACTAGAGACAGTACTATTACCATTGCTTTCCACTGTTACAGTCACGGACACACATGTAGTGTGTCTAATTATGCAAAAAAACTTCGCCATAGAAGCAAATACCAAGCCATGCATTTAAGAACAACGGTGCTACCACCAAACCTGTCCCTGTTGATCTAGGAATGGCAAAAACTCAACCAACAAATCAGATTGATATTTATGTTTGACCACTGCATTGTATTGGGTGGGCCTGAGATATAATGCCCTTTTTCCTGTAATATATATGTAAAATCTCATTTTTTACAATATGGGAGTATTGCTAAGATTAGGAGACTAAAACACTTGGCTGAGGTTCAATCAGAGTTAAAACCTCACAAAGCCTTTTACCACCCAGACACCACACTACATAAACACACTGCACAATGGTTGAATATGACGTTTTGTTCAATATGGGAAAGGTAATGGGAAAAGTCAAATATACAAAGAAGAAACACTTTCCAAATGCAGAAAACACACCCTACATTCAACTATAACTATTATAGAAGGGAAATACATGTCAAATAAGATTACAGTGTCATAAAAGAGGCCCAGGGGTCTCATCAATAAACGTGGCGTACGTTAAAACGGGGCTGAAAATGTGCGTATGCCACTTCCCACGCAAAGGTTATGATTTACAAAAAAAAAAAAACTTGATGGGAGAATGTGTGGTCCTCCAAACAAACTCTGACCCATGCATGTGCACATTTTGGAGACAATTGGCAACGCATGATGGTGCGGTGCCATAATCCCTGGGTAGTCAGGTTTCCCTACACTGTGTGACAACAGGCAGAAATTATAAGTCGATTTGCAGCAATTCCTGAGTATCTGAGACTTTTTTTTTGCTTTTTCTCCGCCAGTCGTCATGATTCAACGTCCCAAAAGAACAACAGCCCTGGTGATCAACGTACTGATCAGCATTCACATGGTTTGCATGGACTTTTGATGGTTAAAAATGGGCGTGCACACGGAGGGATAAGAGGCTGATTCATGTACGCACACTTGTAGGTAATCTGTGATTTATAAAGGGAACATTACTTACAGATGTGAATATGCACGGTTCTATCAATCCAATTTTTTTTGGCGCACAAACACTTTTACTAAGGATCATACGCACAGTTTTAGAAATGAGAACCCACCATTACAATAATGAGCTTTACTTTCAGAATAAAAGGTGACTGGGATTTTTTAGACCTTGGTTATTGTGACCACACACCATTTCTGTTGGAAGGAAAATCTCTGATAGGGAAGAATAAACCGTGAAGATTAGAGGGAGAGCCATCTCATCAGCTAACTCAGATTCCAGCAGCTCCAATGTCTTAGTGCTGCAGCAACCAATAGCATGCAACCTACCAACCAATTGACCAATCACAGCCTTGTGAGTTAGGCTGTGATTGGTCAATATCTGAGCTCCACCCAGCAGTGGCTGCAGCAGGGCCCAGGCCGTCATCTGCTGCAGCTCCTAGGCTCCCTTTCTGAGGAGTTCCTCTCAAAATGTCCAGCTGTTTCCATTGCAAACAAACCTCTTCAATATGATCTTCATGAGGAAATGATGGTGTTTATCCAATACCACGGGCTTAAAGCCATGATCAACCATGTACAAAAATAAAAGGATGTCAGGTAGCACCTTTCAGTTCAAAATTCAGCAAGTAGGGTTTTTTCCTGTATAAAGAAAGTTTTGGCGCCCCCACAAGCCCACCCCACCCCCCTCCACCAGCCAGCCCTGAAGGAAAATCACGAGCGCCAACACGTAACAAGACCTAAATAAGGACCTTTTCACAATACAGGGGTGCATTAAAATGCATGGAGGAGCCCCAGACCCCCCACTTAACATGTGTCCCCCCTAAAGACCCATTTGGAGCCAGGAGCCATCCTAGTCTATGTCAAACATTAAAGCCTGAGTTCAAGACTTCTTTGCCAGCTGGTGAATGTGTGTGCAAGTCAACATACTGGACTGTTCACCACAGAAGAAGAACAAGGATCAAGCATCAAGGCAGCGTAGATGATTACCATCACAGCAAAGTCTGGTAGTTTTGATGGTATAAACCAGGAACACTAATTTTAAGTAAAATGTATTAAACTGGATGATAAACAACAACAACAACCTTTTACTAAATAACACAAGTTATCTAGCCTGGACGCCAGTGAACTTAGCCCCGCCCACAACATTTAAGGTCAGGAGGTTTGGTCTGGACCATAGACTGTATATTATTAACTAATAATATGAAGTCTATGGTCTGGACTTGATTTTTGTAGAACAACTATGCTTGAACCAGAGCTGTTTGGACCAATCAGATTGTCAGGGCGGGCTTTATATGATGATGGACAGATGATCAACAGTAACGTAATCAACCACGTCACCAAAGAGCGCTTGCTCTGATTGGTTGGAGGTCTATCCGTTGCTCTGATTGGTTGGAGGTCTATCCGTTGCTCTGATTGGTTGGAGGTCTATCCGTTGCTCTGATTGGTTGGAGGTCTATCTGTTGCTCTGATTGGTTGGAGGTCTATCTGTTGCTCTGATTGGTTGGAGGTCTATCCGTTGCTCTGATTGATTGGAGGTCTATCCGTTGCTCTGATTGGTTGGAGGTCTATCCGTTGCTCTGATTGGTTGGAGGTCTATCTGTTGCTCTGATTGGTTGGAGGTTTATCTAATTGAGTGCAGAACCATTTTGTTTCCTGGTCCATAATCCCAGCCCAATGGAGCAGAATCAGACTAGATTTGGACTAGAATCTGAGTATGACCACGTCAGGCTAAAGGTTATCATCACTACTGGGCAAGTTACTTGAAAACTGTAGTCAATTACTCCTTAAAATGTATTCCCTTATTTTACGAATTAACAGCAAAATAATCTAGTTACATTACTTACGTTACTCAACACAGCTTTGTGCCAGCAAAGGTCACTTCAGTATTGTAATAGCCTATATAGCCTATAATAGGGGGGGGGACTTGTTCTGGTGGAACATTTGCACCCTGCAAAAGAAAACACCACATACAATATTAAATGAAGTAAAGTGTACACACAATACAGTAACGTGAGCTTTTTTAAGGAGCTGGATATGTGGTTACACTTCATTATCTCTATCTCTTGTGCACTGCGTCCACAGCAAATCTCGGCCAATAGCGTCCCAAAACTTCCCAGGTGGAGAGTAAAAGCCATAAATATATTTTTTGTAAATCTTTACAAGCATTCCCTGAACGAACCAAGCAGGCCTGCCTTGTTGCACCATCCAACATTTACATTGTTGTTTTTTTTTGCCGTAGCAAAGTAATTTTTAGAAGGGCTGGCTTAACATTAGCTGCTGAAAATCAAAGTATGGAAATCAGAAACAATGAAGAAACGGATCGCTTTTTGATATTGTTGGAAATGATCTCAATGGTGACTTTGTGAACTCTTATCGTCAAAATGAAATAGAGAGAATTAGTCTGGAATAAAATAGTAAAATCACAATGTGACCTTTATCACTTCAATTATTGTACAAGTTAAACAAATGACATGTCAACTAGTGAGCATTAGGGTTCCTAAATTGTCAAGGTAAGCTAACAATTGCTGGCTGTAGCTTCATTCAATACAGATGGGTACGGTGGCCCTGAAGGACAAAACACATAACATTTGGCTTTGGGATGATTAAAGATTTGTATTCTAATCCCTCGACTCAGGTCTTGATGCACCTCCTCCTCTGTATTTCCAGTTTCTAGATCCTCCTGCCAAGGTTTCCCCTTCAGTCCTGCATTATTTGTCATTTCTCTGGAGCCTCTGGCTCAAGCCATTCACCAATCGATTAGGGTGTCATCAATATGCATTCGTAGTACACAGCATCGTCTTGCATTATTTGCAGACAATGTTTTTTTTTTTTAGAGAACCCTGCTTGGTCTCTCCGTCACCTTCTATCATTATGTGAAGAGTATGGAAGCTTATCAGGCTTTAAAATTAACTGGTCAAAAATGGAAAGGTCTCCCCATGTCTATTCAAGCCCATATCTCAGTGGTTAAAATGAATGTGTTACCCAGGATTAACTATGTGAGCTTTATGCTACCTCTCTCCCCTCCTGCTGGCTACTGGCTTAAATTACAGTCAGCGGTATCCAAATGTATCTGGAAAGGCAAGCGGCTATGACTTAAGATGTCCACTTTACAGAGCAGGAGAGAGGATGGTGGTCTTTCAGTTCCCAACTTTAAACATTATTTCTGGTCCTTTGTGTTAAGACCCCTCCTCACTTGGTTCAGCCCAGATGTGTCTGCCTGCTGGCGTACCTTAGAGAGTGCTCTGACAGAGCCGTGGTCCTTCCATGATTTTCTCTTTGCCAATGTTTCTAACAAACAGTGCCAGTTACGCTTTGGCCCCATTATCTCTCATCTTATCAAAACTTGGAGATTGGCTGAAACACACTGCCATATAGCTTGTAACTGACACACTTGTTCCCATATATGTAATAATACAGCACTCCTGATTAGGGGGAGGCTCATAACCGCTCCACAATAGGACTTCATTATTGCTCCACTTCATTGTTTAGAAGACATTTTTAGCGAGGTTGGCTTATTGCCATTTTCTGACTTGCAGAACGCATTCAGTCTACCATGTTCCTCTTTTTCTTTTTCTTTTAAGATCAGCACTCAAGGCGTATGGCGTCCCCTGGCAGAGGCCTTTACCTATCCATCCTATCCAGAAGTTATTTACTGTGCACCCTAAAAACTGTTGAGCAGTTGAGCACAGCAACATTTCTAAAACACAATATAAAAAACAGTGAATTGAGTTTAAAAAGTTTAATCTTTGCAGCTATATTTTAAAATTGGGAGGATGATGATTGTGAAGCCTTTTGGTTGTTGACATGCTCCAGTCTTGTGTCCAGTTTCTCTTTCAGCACTTATTTCCTATTTTCTGCAACAGACTCATGCACTTACATTTGGTTGTTAATGCTCTTATACGTATGTTATCACCAATGTACAGACCAGAATTGTTGGGAGGTTAATGGTTAAATTAATTTCAATGGAGGCACCGCACCGACACTCAGGTAAAAGAAATCCAGGATCCTTTGGCCAAACAGTTGAACCAGGCTTGAAGTTTGCCCCAGTAAAGCCACAAACAGAGGTGGGTAGTAACGAGTTACATTTACTCCGTTACATTTACTTGAGTAAGTTTTTGAAAAAATTGTACTTCTAGGAGTAGTTTAAAATCACTATACTTTTACTTTTACTTGAGTAGATTAGTGAAGAAGAAGCTGTACTCTTACTCCGCTACATCAGGCTACAATGAGCTCCTTACTTTTCTTTTTACCTCTTTGGTATTCTACGCGTAATTTTTTTTATCCCCGCGTACGCCTCATTTTAATGTTTTATTTTGACAGAGAGAGAGAGACTTCCGCTAAAGGCTCTACCACGTGACTGTGTTTCACCAATCAAACGGCGTTGTGCAGTCTCGTCACGCGACCATACTCGATCTCAGCGGCGGCCGCGGGACGTGTTAGCTTGACAGTCGTGGCGTAACAAATGTTATCAACCGTCGCCAAGGCAACGCAGACCAGGAGGAACACCCCCGGCCTCATAGTGAAAGTATGGTTACCTTTTAATAAAAGTTCCAAACAGCAGCTACATTATGCGGTGCTTTCTGTGTCGACCAAAACAAACGGACATGTGAGAATTCAAAAACTCAACATCTAACTTGAGAAAACATGTAGCAGTCATTTTTGTTTTTGCTGTGGAGAGGCGAATGTTTGTCTTTTATACGTTTTGAACATTTCATATATATATATATATGTATATAGTATCCATCAAAATGTGATGTTTAAGTCTCTTCACTTAAGCTATTTTGTAATTAATAAATTAATTTTAATTTATTATATTGATTGGATGAACTATAATTTGCCTAAAGATGATTATTTTGTATCTTTGTCTGATTAATGCTTGTGTTAAGAAATAAATCAGACGTTACTCAACAGTTACTCACTACTTGAGTAGTTGTTTCATCAAGGACTTTTTTACTCTTACTCAAGTAATTATTTGGATGACTGCTTTTACTTTTACTTGAGTCATATTATTGTGAAGTAACAGTACTTTTACTTGAGTAAAAGTTTTGGCTACTCTACCCACCTCTGGCCACAAAGTACTGCAACCCAGTCTGTCTGAACATCTGCTAACCTGCGACGCAGCGTAAGAGAAACAAACACGCATTGTGTCAGATAATTGCAACATGATATGATTTTTCAGTGCCAAACTCTAATAAACGTGGAAGCAGGGTTGGTTGGTTGAATGGCAGCTCTTTGGCTAAAGTGGAAAAGATAGCTTCCTGACAAGAAGAAAAACAAAAGTGTCGCGCCTTGAACAAGGCACAAAGAGGCGCCTATAAACTTTTGTAAGGTAAAGCCTCCAGAAATCCAAATTAAAACACCTCCATAAAACTTCAAAAAGGTGCAGGTCCAATCCAACAGTTCCTCCTCTTCCTACAGCCTGTTCATCCATCACCCCCCTGCTAACGTGGCTAAGTCCTAACAGAAAACAGCAGTGGGTTTAGAGGTGTGCACAAGTGGGGGGGTTAGTTAATAGGCTTTCAAAGCAGCTAATATGGAAAGAAGGACTATTTAAAAATTGCTGAGATTAAGAGAAAGAGGGACATGAAAAGAGGAGAAGAAAGGAGAGGAAGAGGTGACCTGTGGCCCCCCGATGTCATACTGGAAACCGCCAGAGGGGGGCCATTTTAAAAGGCCTACATTAAGACGTTTAGGAGTTTGGGGGGTGCATGCGTGGCCACCAGGTAGCTGCTGATCTTTCAGCTTTGTGTGTGTAAATGTGCTGTATTTATATAGCGCTTTTCTAGTCTTAACAACTACTCAAACAGTATGTACTCATACAGGAAACATTCACCATTCACACACATTCATACACTGTGGCCGAGGCTGCCGTACAAGGTGCCACCTGCTCATCAGATAAACATTCACACACATTCACACTCCGATGCGCAGCATCAGGGGCAACTCGGCGTTCAGTGTCTTGCCCGACATGGGACTGCAGGGCCAGGGATTGAACCACCAACCTCCCAATTGGCAGGCAACCGCTCAACCACTGAGCCACAGCCGCCTGTGTGTGTGTGTTGGCCCAGGTACTACTCAGCTGCATTCAAAGATGGCTGTCTTCTGGCTTTGTGGTATGGTCTGATGTTGGAGTTTTAAATAAGGTTGCTTTCCCTCCTTTGGTCCAGTTAAAGCCTCCTGGACTGTTCGTGGAAGAGTCCGATCCGTTGGGGGTGGTGTGAAAGCTTATTCAAACAAACAAACTCTGGTCCGCTTGAAAACGGTGGTCTTGGTTCGCTTCCAAGCAGGGCTATCGTACTCAAGTCCGGTCTTGGACTCAAGACCATTTTTTTATGGTCTCGGACTTGTCTCGCACTCGCTGGATTCAGACTTGTCTCAGTCTCAGCATCTGGTCTTGCCAAAAATGGCTTTTGGTCTTGACCGAGTCCAGGTGTTACATTACATTCTGTTCATTGTTGTTTAACCAAACTTAAAATACTATGAACCCACATCCAAATAAAAATATAATACAATAAGTTTTAGGGAAGGCATTAACCAACCATAGGGCTACACTCTGTAATACTGGTATGAATCTACTATATTGTCATTTATTTGCTCAAATGCTCAGTATTACTAGTACCTACTGTAGCAGTATCATGCATGCTATTATGAGGTATCACCATATGTCGTTCTGTCTTCTATAGATTAGATCATATGATATCAGGAAGAATGGCTATACTTACAAATAACCCCAAATTATTGTTTTGATACTGTCATGCATAAGACCTTTTTTTCTGTCCTGGACTCGGTCTTGACTCGGAATCTAACCTTTTTGGACTCGGTCTTGTCTTGGACTCAAACCTCTTTGGAATTGGTCTTGATTGGACTTGACTAGTCCTGGTCTTGGACTCGACAAATGTGGTCTTGACTACAGCCCTGCTTCCAAGTGAACTAGAGTTTAACTTGGATCTGTAATCGGGCCTTCAACTTTAGGGCTGAGCCCAACAACTACATTTTGATTGACAGCTTTTTAAAAGCCCCAACCACGTTCTTTGCCGGTGCAACCAAAACGTAAAGGCCAGAGGCCAGCCTCCGTTTCACCTCCTCAGCATCCATTTTGGCACTAAACTCATCACCTGACCAATCATTTACTGCGCAACTCAGAGAGCAAGCCCGAGCCCGGCCCGAGTAAAATGATAGAAATTAAGACCGAACCCGACCAACCGGCAAAGATCTTCAGCTCTACTTTGGTTCACTTTAGCTGAGAACGCAATCAGACCAAAATACAGGAAGTGAACCACAAAAAATGCAATTATTATATATAAGGGATACAACCTTTGGATCAATAAGCCCTTCTGACCACACTGAGCTGTTTGTCTGTGTGACAAGCTAAGCTAGCCACTTGCTGGCGTAGCTTCATATTTATATAGCTATGTGCGGTGTCCCAGAAGGACAAAACACTTCAAAGTTTGGAAAGTCTAAGAGATCCACACAATTTAATTCCAATCAACTTAGCATAGGGCTAAACTGGAAGTTAGTTGGCTCGGACAGTAAGTCTCTAGTGATTGGTTAGATTATTGAAGCTCCCTCCCCCATCATCTCTCTTTCCTTCACTCACTGTCTGTCAGCTGCTTATTGGTCACCTTCAAAAATATTAGAAACACTAAAGTAGGACCAGAAAACTCATACATTTGGTGTTACTCCATTATCTGAGACCAGAAGTGCCCGCGTGTCTCTGATATTCTGATATTCAATATTATTTATTGGATGTTGGAGTTGTAGAAGCTGAACTGGTGTCTGCAAAGCCTCGACAGCCAATCTGACGCGGATGTTGTTTCAGTCTACTTTTCATAGGTGTTGTAGCCATTACATCTAAGATTCGACGCAGAACTCTTCCTAAACATGGAGTTACATTAGCACTAACTTGGGATTGTATTTATTGCCCCCCAACGATATTATTTCCAATATTCACCCTCATGCAGCTCTGTTTTGGTCTCCTCCTCCTCTAGAGTTGGGTGATCATTCTCTGTGTTCATCACTACGAGCAATCCCGTTCACATTACACATTACTCTTTTGATCTCTTGTTCTCACTTCTAAAGTGCAAAATAATTGTATTACACACCCCTTTGCTTGTCTGATGGTCGGACCACTCTTGTTTTCCCCCTTCTAACTTCTGTTTCTAATGGTACTCAGCAGGGGAAACAAAGAGCAGAGAGATAACATAGGAAAGAAATGAAGAACTAGAAGGGAGGAAGAGGACATGAGGATGAGAGGAAGAATGTAAGGTTAATAGAAGTAGTAAGAAGCATATTTCGGGGAGTTAATGTGATGCTGGGGTCTCTTTCTCACTCTCGCTGACTTTACACAAACACAGTAACAGCCCAATAAGAGGTTCTGGTTTCTGAGGAAGCAGTAAACGCATCAGGCATCCCACCACGCTCTCTGCCTCTACCTTGATCTTTTGCTGTGTAAAAAACCTGCTGCCGCAAGTGACACACACACACACACACACACACACACACACACACACACACACACAAACAGTAATCAGTTCCAGGGTATTTTAATGGATGTGTAGTGCTAACGTTAACAGAACGGCAGCAGTAGGTGTGATATAAAGGAAAACTGTATCTTCTCTAATTGCTGTATATAATCTATTTGGGATGTTAAGTGCAACTCATAGATCCCAGAATGCCTAGCATCAACAAGCTGAGAGAGAGCCAGTGTCCTGACTTCAGTCTTTTATAAAAAAAAAAAACACCCAACTCTTACAGCACTTTGATTTGAACCCTTTGTGATATAAAAGTTAAAAACCCTAATATGTTCATGAAATAAAATCACATTTTGATACTACATATGGTTGGCCTTTTCTGTGCGATATCCATTCAATGTATTTCAATTTAATGGTAATGTAACGCTAGCCAATGTTTGCATTAACTATTAACTAGTCGTGATTACAGAGGGCGCCCTCTGTGGTAGAGGCAGAGCTGGAGGATGATGGGGGATTGTCGTCAATTTCCCTGGTGGAAGTCGCTGAGGTAGTCAAACAACTCCACAGTGGCAAAGCCCCAGGGATTGATGAGATCCGTCCAGAAATGCTGAAAGCTCTGGGTGTGGAGGGGATGTCTTGGTTGACACGCCTCTTCAACATTGCATGGAAGTCTGGGACGGTGCCTAAGGAGTGGCAGACCGGGGTGGTGGTTCCCCTCTTCAAAAAGGGGGACCAGAGGGTGTGTGCCAATTACAGGGGTATCACACTTCTCAGCCTCCCTGGTAAATTCTACTCCAAGGTGCTGGAAAGGAGGGTTCGGCCGATAGTCGAACCTCGGATTGAAGAGGAACAATGCGGATTCCGTCCTGGCCGTGGAACAACGGATCAGATCTTCACTCTCGCAAGGATCTTGGAGGGGGCCTGGGAGTATGCCCAACCAGTCTACATGTGTTTTGTGGATCTGGAGAAGGCGTATGACCGGGTCCCCCGGGAGAAATTGTGGGAGGTGCTGCGGGAGTACGGGGTGAGGGGGTCCCTTCTCAGGGCCATCCAATCTCTGTATGACCAAAGCGAGAGCTGTGTCCGGGTTCTCGGCAGTAAGTCGGACTCGTTCCAGGTGAGGGTTGGCCTCCGCCAGGGCTGCGCTTTTTCACCAATCCTGTTTGTAATATTTATGGACAGGATATCGAGGCGTAGTCGGGGCGGGGAGGGGTTGCAGTTCGGTGGGCTCGGGATCTCGTCGCTGCTTTTTGCAGATGATGTGGTCCTGATGGCATCATCGGTCTGTGACCTTCAGCACTCACTGGATCGGTTCGCCGCCGAGTGTGAAGCGGCTGGGATGAGGATCAGCACCTCTAAATCTGAGGCCATGGTTCTCAGCAGGAAACCAATGGAGTGCTTTCTTCAGGTAGGGAGTGAGTCCTTACCCCAAGTGAAGGAGTTTAAGTACCTTGGGGTCTTGTTCGCGAGTGAGGGGACCATGGAGCGGGAGATTGGTCGGAGAATCGGAGCAGCCGGTGCGGTATTACATTCTGTGTATCGCACCGTTGTGACGAAAAGAGAGCTGAGCCAGAAGGCAAAGCTCTCGATCTACCGGGCAATTTTCGTTCCTACCCTCGCCTATGGTCATGAAGGCTGGGTCATGACCGAAAGAACGAGATCCAGGGTACAAGCGGCCGAAATGGGTTTCCTCAGGAGGGTGGCTGGCGTCTCCCTTAGAGATAGGGTGAGAAGCTCAGTCATCCGAGAGGAGCTCGGAGTAGAGCCGCTGCTCCTTCGCGTCGAAAGGAGCCAGTTGAGGTGGTTCGGGCATCTGGTAAGGATGCCTCCTGGGCGCCTCCCTAGGGAGGTGTTCCAGGCACGTCCAGCTGGGAGGAGGCCTCGGGGAGGACCCAGGACTAGGTGGAGAGATTATATCTCCAACCTGGCATGGGAACGCCTCGGGATCCCCCAGTCGGAGCTGGTTGATGTGGCTCGGGAAAGGGAAGTTTGGGGTCCCTTACTGGAGCTGCTGCCCCCGCGACCCGACTCCGGATAAGCGGATGAAGATGGATGGATGGATGGATAGTCGTGATTACATACTAGTACTTTCGGGGCGTGGATAGAGTAAGAGCACGGAGACAGCTTCGACTGTAACTTGGTCCATTTCTTTAATCACACTTCTTCCAGTGTAGAACAGCTCAAGACTCATAAGAAACATGCTTCAGCATCTGATCATATCCCTCCGCCAACCTGTTAACTGAAAACAGACAGGGTAGGCCCACTACATGTTAGATAGCTCCCGGGTTAAATGAAGGAACAGAATACACTATGAAGCTACAAATGATGGAAATAGTAACACTACAAACAGTCATTTGTTAACTAAATATTCACAAAATAAATCTCATCTTACATTCTTCCCTTTCTTCAGATGAAATGTCCCCATTTCAATAAATCTCATCTTACAGTAATAACCTTTTAAAATATATATATATATATATATATACAGTGGGTACGGAAAGTATTCAGACCCCTTTAAATTTTTCACTCTTTGTTTCATTGCAGGCATTTTCCAAAAATCAAAAAAGTTCATTTTATTTCTCAGTAATGTACACTCAGCACCCCATCTTGGACAGAAAAAAACAGAAATGTAGAAATTTTTGCAAATTTATTAAAAAACAAAAACTGAAATATCACATGGTCATAAGTATTCAGACCCTTTGTTCAGTATTTAGTAGAAGCACCCTTTTGATCTAATACAGCCATGAGTCGTTTTGGGAAAGATGCAACAAGTTTTTCACATCTGGATTTGGGTATCCTCTGCCATTCCTCCTTGCAGATCCTCTCCAGTTCTGTCAGGTTGGATGGTAAACGTTGGTGGACAGTCATTTTCAGGTCTCTCCAGAGATGCTCAATTGGGTTTAAGTCAGGGCTCTGGCTGGGCCATTCAAGAACAGCCACGGAGTTGTTGTGAAGCCACTCCTTCGTTATTTTAGCGGTGTGCTTAGGGTCATTGTCTTGTTGGAAGGTAAACCTTCGGCCCAGTCTGAGGTCCAGAGCACTCTGGAAAAGGTTTTCGTCCAGGATATCCCTGTACTTGGCCGCATTCATCTTTCCCTCGATTGCAACCAGTCGTCCTGTCCCTGCAGCTGAAAAACACCCCCACAGCATGATGCTGCCACCACCATGCTTCACTGTTGGGACTGTATTGGACAGGTGATGAGCAGTGCCTGGTTTTCTCCACACATACCGCTTAGAATTAAGGCCAAAAAGTTCTATCTTGGTCTCATCAGACCAGAGGATTTTATTTATCACCATCTTGGAGTCCTTCAGGTGTTTTTTAGCAAACTCCATGCGGGCTTTCATGTGTCTTGCACTGAGGAGAGGCTTCCTTCGGGCCACTCTGCCATAAAGCCCCGACTGGTGGATTGCTGCAGTGATGGTTGACTTACTACAACTTTCTCCCATCTCCCGACTGCATCTCTGGAGCTTAGCCACAGTGACCATTGGGTTCTTCTTTGCCTCTCTCACCAAGGCTCTTCTCCCCCGATAGCTCAGTTTGGCCGGACGGCCAGCTCTAGGAAGGGTTCTGGTCGTCCCAACCGTCTTCCATTTGAGGATTATGGAGGCCACTGTGCTCCTAGGAACCTTAAGTGCAGCAGAAATTTTTTTGTAACCTTGACCACATCTGTGCCTTGCCACAATTCTGTCTCTGAGCTCCTCAGGCAGTTCCTTTGACCTCATGATTGTCATTTGCTCTGACATGCACTGTGAGCTGTAAGGTCTTATATAGACAGGTGTGTGGCTTTCCTAATCAAGTCCAATCAGTATAATCAAACACAGCTGGACTCCAATGAAGGTGTAGAACCATCTCAAGGATGATCAGAAGAAATAGACAGCACCTGAGTTACATATGAGGGTCACGGCAAAGGGTCTGAATACTTATGACCATGTGATATTTCAGTTTTTGTTTTTTAATAAATTTGCAAAAATTTCTACATTTCTGTTTTTTTCTGTCCAAGATGGGGTGCTGAGTGTACATTACTGAGAAAAAAAATGAACTTTTTTGATTTTTGGAAAATGGCTGCAATGAAACAAAGAGTGAAAAATTTAAAGGGGTCTGAATACTTTCCGTACCCACTGTATATATATATATATATATTTTCCATTTCTAATCCCTAAAAACACTAATCTAGAGTGAATCTAATCCCTCTAAAACACTTTCTACTGACGCTTCACATTCAAGGAATTCTTCAAGCAAAAGACCTACTACTTTTATAGTGAAGTAGTAGGAGGGCTGACGCGAGCCTTAAGTTCCTGTGTGACAACAAGGAAGGCAGTCTCCATTGGGTGGCGGGCCTTGAATCCAGCGCGAGTGAGTCAGCGAGCAATTTCTTGGCTGTAACTGCTGATTACTGAAAGCAGCAGAGATATAGAACTGTGTGCACTTCAATATCCGTTTACTTATCACAAGTAATATCATTATTGCATTATTGAACAACGCTGTCGCATATTTTCCTCATATCATGCAGCCCTAATTTCATTAATAATTAATATGGGACTGGCCACATACCCACATGCTCAAGAAAACACACACCAACCAGTACAGGCAGCCAGGAATGAAAAGAGCATAGCGTGACAGCTGTTTTGAACCAAGTTCCAGTGTTTTAGGGAAGTTTTAGAAGAGCACCAGTGGTAGTAATGTTAACAGTAGTGTAATGAGCGGCTGCGTAAACACACACAGCGGCCCTTCTCTCTTCACGCTGCCTCGAAATGAAAAAATTGGAGGCTTTTAAACGCCTCGTCACACCTGCTACACAGGTATGTTAAGAGCAGCGTGGACAAGACGGGCGCTATGTGCTGAAGGGCGCTGTATGAAGTATCCAAAGTACTACACTGCATACTTTAAGTCTGTGTAAGTCCTGCATTGAAAAGGTTGCATAAGTAAACTTTGTTTATTATTGTTAGGAAAATGTATGCAAAGTATTTAAAGTAAAAGTACTCAATGCAGAAAATCAGATTTAGTTCAGACTTTATTGAACCCAAATTTGGAAATTGCAGTGCTAACAAGTACTTTTAAATATGCACTAAAGTACAGTCCTCACTTACAGTAAGTTAAGTTAGTAAATGGCCATTAGTTCCATTCCACCACTGCAGGGCAGCCACGTCATTTTGAATGAAAAAGAAATTCATGGATAGTTTTTTTTGCAGCTTTGAATTAATGCCACACATCTCTGATATTTCTTTAGATTTCAGAGGGGAAAAAATGATATTGTTATCGGACTGTACATCTCAGGAAGAGTTAACAGAAAGATGAAAGAAAGACGGAAAGTAGGAAAAAGGTTAGTTCACAGACGCAGACCCACACTCGCACACACACAAACACACAACTGTTCGCCATCTCTCAACCTTAGGAGCATTAGTTCACACACGCACCCACACTCGCACACACACATGCACACACAGGGAGTCTCTAATTTGATGTGTATTTATAGCCATCTGAGTGGCCATCCACGGTGGATGGAGGAAAATGTTGAGGCGTGATTACACACTACTATTCCCAGCCCTCCCTCTCCCTTCCTCTAACTACTGCAGCACACCAAAGCTTTACTGTCGAACTTTGAGCTTTTTGACAGAGTTTGGGTACTGCCAAACGCTACCAGAGAGAAGTAACAAGAGGCGAAACAGGAGAAAAAGAGGCTAACGTGTCAAAGAGTATATAAGTAACAAGTGGGGAAACTCCATTACAACAAACACACCCATGACTGAGCTGCAGCGCCGCCATCTTGGACCGTTGATTACGCGATGGTGTTTACGTAGGTGAACTGTTCAATGCAGCAGGCAGTGAGAACGTAAAAATGGAACTCGTGAGCAGAAAACCTGCTGTTTGGCAGAATGTAAATCAAAAGAAGGCGAGCTACATGTTCAATATGCAATGCGGTTTTATGTTGTGGTGGAGAGGACCCTAAACAATACACAACATCGCCTCTGTTAAGACATTTAAGCCAGACATACTGTAGATAAGACATAGGCTACATTTACATTGCTACGTTTTGGTTTAAAAACTAATATCTTTTTGCTACATTTACAACTTACATTCCCACTGCTCTGGAGTTTCAGAGCCCTAAAATGGAGAAATTGACAGGTTTTGGTTTGGAATCTGCAGGGTTGTGTTGCAGTCTCATACGAAGACCTTTGGCAACAACGTTTACCCCGGTACGGACATGCCCAGTACACCAGACTGTTGATGAGATATGTGGTTTGAGCGCGTTAGTTGAAACGCAGATTAGTTCTGGAGCTAAAAACACACGGAGTGTGCACGGAGTTCGCTTTAGGCTCAAAGTTTAATAAGTGTTCTACCTTTCAGTAACTTCAGTATGGGCTAACTAGTCTTAGCTAACAAGCACTTGTAGAACTCAGTGCAAATGTAAAAATGAACATGCATCTTTTTAATGTCGCCGCTACTACTCTTTTCTTCACTATTTTAAACCTCTCATCCTTTCTCCCTGTCTCTCTCTCTCTCTCTCTCTCTGATCAGATCAAGCTGGTCCACTAGCTTTCCCTCCCCGAGCCCTGGAGAACTTTTGTTTTTCTGTTGCATTTGTTTTTGGGGTTTGTGCATTTTTCTTTTTGCAGCATTTATGTATTTGGTTGTGTTGTGTGTATTTTGCTAAATGCTGCTCACATGTTGTCAGATTAATGAAGATCTGTTCTTAATGTGCTTGTGTTTTGTCTATTTGCATGTTTTTTTTTAGTTGCAGTGCGTTTGCCCCTTTCAGCCACCGTACGCCTCAAACCGTATCAATGTAAATGTAGCCCTCGGGACAGTGTGTGTAGTTTGGACATCCAGAGGGAGCTCTGAGTCGTACTGCTCCTCCTTCATGTTGAAAGGAGCCGATTGAGGTGGTGGGGGGGTGGGGGGGGGGAGCATATAATTAGGAAGCTTTCCTGTCCAACTGAGAGGAGACCATGGGGCAGAGGCAGAACATGCTGGAGGGCCTGCTAACATCTGGTACCTGAGAATCACATGGAGGGCCAGACATATACTTTAGAGCATTGACATGCTCTTATTTAAAAGAAGTAAAATATTTTTGACTATATTATTGCATATTCCATCATACAGTTTGGGCAGCCCTAAAAAATAGTCAGGTAATAAACTTTCTTTGCCATCATAGAATTCAAGCAAAAACAATGATTATATTTCTAAAAGTATGCCACCACACAGCTGACTGTTTCACAGGCCTGAATATATGTAATCTCTCTAGCTCTGTGGGAATTTATATGTATCAAATTTAGCATATTTGCCAACTTCTGCTTTGCAACAGTTTCCTTTTTTTAGTTTGTGTCGTACACAAGTAGGCGGGGCAATATTTTGTGCGGGTAGGATCAAACTTTGCGATGGGCAGGGTACGGCCCGCGGGCCCTGAGTTTAACACTTGTGCCCCAAGAAGAGAGGAAGCACTTACAGGGAGAAGAGTATCTGCTACCCCTCTGACATGGCCCTGTGGAAGCAGCAGATAATGGATGGATGGAAGGTCGGGATGATCCAGTGAGTCCAACGTAACAAATCCAACAAAGTCAAATTTCAGTTCCACACATTCCAAATTCAAGAGGAATTTAGGTGGATTGGGGTTGTGTGTGTGTGTGTGTGTGTGTGTGTGCCTTTTTGATTGTTTTATCAAGGCATTTCTCATGATACACTTTTGACAATCAAAGAGGTGAACGAGAAAGAATATAAATTTGTTTTTCGTTGGAATGTGGACCTTTCAGATGCCGAAGGTTAACCTCTTTCACATTTTATCGTGTCACACAGTCTTGGACTCGCACTGGTCTTGGTCTTGATCTTGGTCGTGACTTGGTCTCGATACAGTCTGGTCTCGGGGATGACTTAAGGGTCATCCACACCAAGAACAATAACCATAACTATAACTTTAAGGATGTGAGCATCCAGACTGCTGAGCGCTAACGTTCTGCAAACGGTGTCAAGCACAGCATATAGGAGAAGAAGAACAGGACAGTTGGGTTTAGGTAAAGAAATGTGTGTACATATATATATATATATATATATATATAGATATATATTATACACACTCACACTCCGTTTCCAGTAGGCAAACCTCTAATCATAAGGTAATAACAGGGGTGGGGTGTGATCATAAAACCTCACATATTTCTCCCTTCTGCTTCCATAATGTCACATATTACAGACCAAATGGCATCATGGGAAACACCTGTTTCAGAGCACACAGGTGGTTCGATGAGAGAGAGACGGGGGGGTGTTTAGGGGATGTGGAGAAACATGTCATTTGAAGTGTTTTAACAGTTGAGGAATGTGTTTGAAAGAGATCATTATTTATGTCCGAGGCGTTCAGGTTCCAGCAGGTGGTCTCGGTGGTCTCGGTGGTCTTGGTGGTCAGCCTAGCTGTCATTTGATGATGGTTGGATCCATGCTTCTGCTTTACTAATAAAAGTGGTAGTTTAGTTTCATATGATTTACTCATAGTCCAGCAGCTCCTCTCTCATCCTTTTCTCTTCAAAGCTAATTCACTCCTTAGTTCATGGTGTGAAATGGTAATAGGAAAATAGTTTTTATATTTACATGAGAGCGAGAGAGAGAGAGAGAGAGAGTACACACTGTACACACTGCCACCAGGATATCCAAACAGAATTACATGTCCTATGTACATGTCCCAAATATAAAGACTTAAGAACCAAATATTTCCAAAACATTTTAAACCATATACCAGGCTTCACTACCTACACTGAGGACAAGACTCGTTTTTATTAGAGGAAGATACAACCACAGCATGACTAGAAGCTAAATATGTCTTCTCCTGCCATACAATGCCAAATAAAGAGTTGTTTATATTATCATTTTTTTTCTGTCCATTTTTTTTATTATTGTGTCAACGTACCTTTTGAGAGACATGCACATAATTAAATTATTATCATAAGTATCCTAGTTTACTTGTATTATTATATCAGATGTATTAAGTCCTTGTGGTTGTTTATATGTATCTTTGTTCTTATGCTTTGGCAACACAGATGGAGTTGTATCATGCCAATAAAGCAACATGAAATTAAAAATTGAGAGAAGGAGCGAGAGAGAGAGAGAGAGAGAGAGAGAGAGACATCCCAAATAATGCCTGCCGAGCAGAACCAGGCTAATATCTCCTCCAAATTAAAATTGAAAAAAAATTCTACAACCACCTGAAAACAAGCGACCCCCGTAGTTTCCACTACAAAGCACTACAATACTAGGAGAGCAACCCCCCCAGTCAGCTAGTCCTGTCCCTCAGCTCCCTCACCTCACAGCCCCCAGAACCTCAAGACACCCCCAAACCATCCGACCTGTGACCTGTTGGAAAGACACTATGAAACGTCAAAGCCAAATGGATCGTTACCTCGACCTAAACCGAGAAGACACAGTAGCTGAATACTTGACCCCAGACTCAGAAAGACCCTGAGCAGGTCCAGGCTGAGTGGACACAGTCTGGCTGTGGAAACTGCCCCCCCCAGACAGACCTGGCTGCCTGGAGAAGACAGACCATGTCAGCTCTGTCCACAGAGACAGGTGGAGACAGAGCAGCACTTCCTGCTTCAGTGTAGCACATACACTGACCTCAGGACTCAGATCTTTACCCAAATGCAGGCCCGGCCCTAAACAATTTGGTGCCCTAGGCAAGATTTTAGGTGGTGCCCCCCTGTACAGTACTTGCATGTCTGCTAGTGTACATATACTCACAAGAAACTAAAAAGCTTTGTCTTGGACATTTTTTATTTACATAAAACAATATTCACATTAAAAAAACTTAAAAATAATTAAAGAAACAAAACAAATGAACTCAATATCTGAAATACAATATAAATAGCTTATATAAAGTATTAAATTAAAATACTACCAAAAAAGTTTAAACAAGTGACATTAACGTAAATACAATATAAATAACCTATAGAAAGTATTACATTTAAATACTCCCAAAAAAGTGTAAACAGGTGACATTAAATTAAATACAATATAAATATGGCACTGTGCAAAGTAAGAAATCAAAGAAATGAGTAGGCACAAAAAATACAAGCATTTAAAAAAAAACATGAAAATATGATCTTATGAATAGCTCTTCTGGTTATTTTAGTCTGCCTTAACTTGAATTACTTCAAAAGGAGGGGCACTTGATGCTGCTTCTTCAGTGCTGGGTTGTGCTGCTGAGCTGAGATGATTTGCAGGGGTTTGACTGAGAAACCTCAGCAGTGCATCTGAAGACAGAAGAGGAATATGTGACCCCAGTCTAATAATAAACACATTATTTCAAGAATGAAGTCAAATTAAATTAAATAATATAAACAAAAAAGAGATGCATGCATGATGTACACTATTGTTTATAATATACAATATAAATTTTGGATTACAAAAATTATTACTGTAATGATGTTGTTATTACAGTGAAATGCTAATTAGAATAATGCAATGGATCGGTAAACTGCAGAATAATATACTATAGCATGTGGGAATGCTAACTTTGCTGTAACATTAATGATGTACACTTTAACACTAACATAGTTTAACATGATGAACACACTTAAGATAATATGAGCTATAACACAGCTAATAGCTAGGCTTATAAGTATGAAAAATTAATAGTATTTTGAACGACTATTACCACCTGGGAAAAGGTAAAATAACCATGTCAATGCAATTAACATTATAATATCTGCTTAATAAATCTAATATATACACGTTTGCCTGAGGAGGGCAAGAGGGGGGGGGGGGGCATTTAAATCCCTATTTTCCAACAACTGGGCCCTTCCATAACATTAACTGATGTTAAAACTAACAGATAGCGCTCGCTATTTATTGATTAGCCAACTATGTCATGCTAACGGCTAATGCTATTATCGATCATTGTTCTGCAACAGCAAAATAATATCATTATCATCATCACCTTTACTGTAACATTACCTCTGTCTTTGTCACGTTTTTCCTCCTCTTCTTTTCTTTTGTTCCTCCCCTGGGCACCAGTTTAGGATGCTTTGACATTATGAGATTTAGATGCAGGTAAAAGAAGTCGGGCTTATTTTTTTTTTAATTAAGGTGACGTTACTGTACGTACACACACCGCCACCGACTTGAGCTGAAAAAGCTCTGGCCGCCCCGCCAAGGACGCTTGTCAAAAAGTACGGGGAAGCTTTCAGACGCTTTGGCCGCTCTGATGTGGCGGCGTTCGTATAGCGCTATTGGTCAAATCGGTGTTGTGAGCAAAACGCTTTCGTAAATATTTCGCGCTTGTCCTCTATGTGTATCATTGGATAATTATGGATCATCGCATTTGCGCATTTAATAAGGGTAAAATGATCTGCAAAACAGATTGTACCATTCACATCAAGCAAGGAAGACTACCATGCTACGGCGCACTGCTCATTTCCCTCGTTAAAAAGATGATGAATCATCAACTCACCGGACACACCGACTATCTCGGCTATACTTTATCCCATGCCTCGTTTTTTTTAACTGGTCGCTATACGCAAACAACGTCATATCATAAATGATAGGAAACCCAGCAACGGCAAGGATGAGCTGATCCTCCATTGCCCTCGGAACAAATGTTTTGGTAAGAACGAAAAGATTACATCGTATGTTTCTCCGGAATCAGTCAGCGTGAAGGACTTCTATATTCCGATTGGCGTCTGGCGTTAGCCGCTGCTTGCCGCTGAACCGCGTCATAGCTCATTACCATAAAGTTGAAAAATTTCAACTTTCAGATTGACGCTCAAAACGCTCAAAACGCCCAAAACGTGACGCCGACAGATTTGCCGCTCCTTGCAGCTGACAGAAGCCGGCTTCCATTGAAAATGAATGACTTCCGGTATCTTTAGACGCTCAAGTCGGTGGCGGTGTGAACGTACGGTAATAGGTACAGCACAGGCCGGGCGCCCCCTGGCGGTTTGCGCCCTTAGCATTTGCCTATACTGCCTAAGCCACAGGCCGGCCCTGCCCAAACGAAATGTACACTCCCACATTTTAATTCCCTCTCTGATCTGACAACAATGCAACATCTACTTGGAGAAAGTAGTGTGAGCGCTGTAGAAGCAGCGAGATATGTGAGTGCACGTCACAGCCTGAGAGACAACCATGTACAACATATTACAACATGTAATATCTGGAGGTCATCTCCCCACAGTCCAGTCCTCTACTTCAGTTCACTCTACCTTCTCATCCAGTCCTCTACTTCAGTTCACTCTACCTTCTCATCCAGTCCTCTACTTCAGTTCACTCTACCTTCTCATCCAGTCCTCTACTTCAGTTCACTCTACCTTCTCATCCAGTCCTCTACTTCAGTTCACTCTACCTTCTCATCCAGTTCTCTACTTCAGTTCACTCTACCTTCTCATCCAGTTCTCTACTTCAGTTCACTCTACCTTCTCATCCAGTCCTCTACTTCATGGCTTTTTTCACATTTTTTTGTCTTTGTTTTCTTTCTTACATTTGACACTAGCGATTTTAATGTCTATTGCTATGATGTTGTTGCTTTCCTTTTATTATTTTTATTTTTAAATGTATTTTTTAGTTTACTCAATGAATTGTGTGTATGTATTTCTTCTCACTGTATTATCCTTGATGCTTTGGCAGTAATATTTCTGACATTCATAGAGAGAGAGAGAGAGAGAGAGAGAGAGAGAGGGAGAGAGAGGCACGCACACACACACAGAGAAATAGAGGCACACATGCACACACATGCAGAGAGAGAGACAAAGGAAGCAAGAAGGGAAGGAAGGAAGGAAAAAAGGAAATATGCGACGTCATGTGGGCAAGAGATTAAGGCGTGTAGAGAGAATGAGAGAGAGAGAGAGCACAAAGTGAATATGCAGACTGCAGTAACAGGAGACATGAGGTAAAAGAAGAACGAAGCCCATGGAAGAAAGGAACAGTGAAGGAAAGGACTGAAAAGAAAAATGCAGATGAGGGAACAATCATTAACTACAGTCACACACCGGCAAAGTACGCACACAAAACAACACAAACAGGGAAACCTAATGAAACAAGTGTGTTAATGCAGAGAGGTTCTCCTTCCATCTCTGAAAATGAAATAAATGCACAACTGCTGATTCCGACAGTTTGTCAAATCCAGCTGAGAGGAAAAAGGGACTGGAGACACACACACACACACACACACACACACACACACACACACACACACACACTGGCTGTGGTGGACTGCTGTAACTCATGTTAGGGAGTGGTGAGAGAAAGCAGACCAGAGAGAAGTCGTTTACAAAGACGTTAACTCTTCACATTCCATCCACACTGACCACATGCAGGCAAATTACAGGCCTCCTGATAAAAATAGTGTCTGTGTGTGTGTGTGTGTGTGCATCCAGACAGCTAGCTAGACTATCTGTCCAATCTGAGGACTATGGTTACCTGCTCCTCAGATCTCTGCAGGGTAAATCCAGACAGCTAGCTAGACTATCTGTCCAATCTGAGGACTATGGTTACCTGGTCCTCAGATCTCTGCAGGGTAAATCCAGACAGCTAACTAGACTATCTGTCCAATCTGAGGACTATGGTTACCTGGTCCTCAGATCTCTGCAGGGTAAATCCAGACAGCTAACTAGACTATCTGTCCAATCTGAGGACTATGGTTACCTGGTCCTCAGCTCTCTGCAGGGTAAATCCAGACAACTAGCTAGACTATCTGTCCAATCTGAGGACTATGGTTACCTGGTCCTCAGGTCTCTGCAGGGTAAATCCAGACAGCTAGCTAGACTATCTGTCCAATCTGAGGACTATGGTTACCTGGTCCTCAGATCTCTGCAGGGTAAATCCAGACAGCTAGCTAGACTATCTGTCCAATCTGAGGACTATGGTTACCTGGTCCTCAGATCTCTGCAGGGTAAATCCAGACAGCTAGCTAGACTATCTGTCCAATCAGAGGACTATGGTTACCTGGTCCTCAGATCTCTGCAGGGTAAATCCAGACAGCTAGCTAGACTATCTGTCCAATCTGAGTTTTCTGTTGACGACAAAAACTACTTCTGAACGTACACATGTTCCACCAAAACAACTTCCTTCCTGAGACTATTTAGCAGAGGCACCGTGGCTCCGTCTGGCGCTTAGCCCCGCCCACGAAGATTGTGATTGGTTTAACCAACTGCCACTTTGCTCGTTTGAAAGGCATGATGTCTCTCTCTCATGGGGGAGAGAGGGGTGGCAAATTATCTGGGTGGTCAAAGCAGAGAAAGGGGAGGTAAACTTTCTCCCTATGGCATCATAAGGGGCAAGATTCCAGCTCGACCCATCTGAGCTTTCATTGTCTCAAAGGCAGAGCAGGATACCCAGGGCTCGGATTACACCTATCACCATTTCTAGCCACTGGGGGGCCATAGACAGGCTGGGGGAACGCATATTAATGTTTAAAAAACCTCATAAAGTGACATTTTCATGCTATGGGACCTTTAAAATTTTTGCACACAAAAGAATAGAATGAATAGAATGCCTTTATTTGTCATTATACACAAGTACACGGTACTTGTGCAACGAGATTAAAGCAATCCCTTTACAGCGTTTACACAAAAAATATAAGAATATAAGATAACAATATAAAATATCAAAAATCAAAAATATAAAGTCAAAGATATAAGATATAAGAGAGAAAAAAGAGGGGGGGGGGGCTGGCGCACAGTCCTGAGTCCAGAGAGCAACTGTATACATATATAATTAGCTTTGAATGCACATTGTGTAAACGTAGATAAGTGTTAACAATTAATAAATAATATTGCACAGTGATGAAATGAAATGATTAAGTACTAAATTCAATAAATAAATATTGCACAGTAATGAAATGGAAAGGTTAATATATTAAATATTGCACTGTATGAAATGAAATTGCACAGATTCCAGTGTCCTATGAGGTATTATATTACAGTATAACAGTAACAGTATAACAATATTGCACAGTCGGAGGGAAGAAGACAGTCCGGGGGCCGGGGGGGCTGTGGAGCGGAGTCAGTGCATATGTGAGTTCAGGGTGGTTATGGCCTTCGGGAAGAAACTGTTCTTGAGTCGGTTGGTCCGTGCTCTGATGCACCTGTAGCGCCTTCCTGAGGGCAACAGGTCAAACTGATCAGAGCCGGGGTGGGATCTGTCCTTGATGATGTTCTCTGCTGGGCCTTCTTGATGACCGCTGTAATGTTGGTTGACCAGGAGATGTCAGCTGAGATGAGGAGACCGAGAAACCGGAAGGTGTGGACCCTCTCCACGTACTCGCCGTTGATGTGCAGGGGGGCTAGGTCGGTGCTGTTCTTCCTGAAGTTGACGATGATCTTCTTAGTTTTCTTGGTGTTCAGAGCTAAGTTGTTCTCCGAACACCAAGCTGCCAAGTTCAGGACCTCCTCTCTGTAGGCTGCCTCGTCTCCCTTTGAGATGAGTCCGACCACTGTGGTGTCGTCAGCAAACTTGACGATGAGGTTGTTGTTGTGGGCCGGACTGCAGTTGTGGGTGTAGAGGCAGTACAGGAGGGGGCTCAGCACGCAGCCCTGTGGGGAGCCAGTACTCAACATGTACAGTATATTATAAAATCTGATGTTTTTTTATAAGTGAAATTAGCATTATACAGGTCTACAAGTCCAGCTGCATGATTAGACCATTAAACTGTTTGGATCCTTTACTCTTTCTAAAATGTGAGGATGTATCTGCATGAGTACTTTAACTACATTTTCCTGATAATAGTTCGTAATAATAATAATTATTATAAGTTAATAATAACTTTCGTGTGTAAATTTTCTTACAATATCATCCAAACCGGTTGGTGAGAACGCGTTGAGAGGTAGATGATGACAGGATGGAACAAAGGCGGAGGAAAGAGGGAGAGAAAATGTAAAGGCAGAAAGACAGAAGAGGAAGAGCAAAAGACAAGAAAAGGAAAGAAAATGGGACGAGTTAGAGTCGGGGTGAGAGAACGAAGGCAGAGGGTGGAAAACACCGGTCGCAGACAAAAGGAAAGAGGCAAAATGACAAGGATAGAAAACAGGATGGAAGGAAGGAGAGAAGGACAAGCATTGGAGAAACGAAGCGGATAGAGAGGAGGAACAATCATAAAAAACAAGAGTCAGGAGGAGAAAAACGACAGAGGGGGGGGGGGGGAACAAAATCGAGTGGACTGAGTGAAGCGAGTGCACAGAAATCAAAGAGCAAAAAAACACTTCACTAAAATTCATTGAAACCCTTTAAAAATCAGATTAAAATGAATTTAAAAATATCTTTAAAAACAATTTGAGTTAAACCATTACTATTTTGTGTGGTAAGCATTGTTATTAGTGAAAGGGAAGCTTTTAACTGCCGAGATGAAACGCATCACAGACCAAACACTTGAATAACATCTGGCTGTGATGTCATAATCGTGGGACAATGCCGACACGTCATTAAGAGAATGGGACACAAGACAGGCCAATAGTTTTTAGTAAAAGTAAAAAGACTTCTTAATCCGGTACAATCAAATGACTTATTTCTCATATGTCAACACACACACAGACACTCCCACACTCACACACACATACATACACACACACAGACACACATACATACATACACACACACATACATACACACACACAGACACACACACACATACATACACACACACAGACACACACGCACACACAGACACACACACACACACAGACACACACACACACATACACACATATATACACACACACAGACACACACACACATACATACACACACAAACACATACACACACACACACACACACACACACACACTCTGCAGGCAGTGGTCAAAAGGCTCTGTAAAACATTGACCTCAATGGAAAAGAATGCAAACCCTCTCTCTGCTTCTTCCTCCCTCTGCCTCCCTCCCTCCCTCTCTCGCTCTCTCTTTCCCTCTCCCTCCCTCCCTCTCTCTCTCTCTCTCTCTCTCCCTCTCTCTCTCTCTCTCTCACTCTCTCTCTCCCTCTCTATCTCTCTCTCTCTCTCCCTCCCTCCCTCCCTCCCTCCCTCCCTCTCCCTCCCTCCCTCCCTCTCTCTCTCTCTCTCTCTCCGTCTCCTCCCCTCATGTGTCAGACACACACATACTGCTTAGATTAAACTGCCACGGAGAAAGGGAGAGAAAGAGAGCGAGAGAGCGAGAGAGGGAGGGATTATTTTCCCATCATTTGTCCCACTCTCTCTCTCCCTCTGTTTTTCCTGTCATCTCTTGTCTTACTCTCCTCATCTTTCTCGACAGAATTATTGCTGTTTTTTATATATTCACCCACAGTGCTACAGATCCACTGCTAATGATTTTGTGTTAGGGCGTCCTAAGTTCATAATGACGACGTGCTGGTTTCAAACGGGCAATTAACTAAATCGAGTTGGTCCATTTCAAACTTGCTGCAGATTTTAGCAAAAGAAAAGGAATATAATAAAGGGAGTGAATGCATTCTCTGAGCATCACACCAATTCACAAATCTGAGCTATTAGATAATTAATTAAAAATAAAATAAAACAAAGTCTGAAAGAGCCATATCCATTTATTGTTTTCCAGTTAACACTTATGGGTTCTCTTAAAGGACAATTCCGGCGCAAAATGAACCAAGGGGTTAATAACACATGGTTACAGAGTGATATGTTTTCATGCTAATCGAATGGTAACTGCTTTTGATTCTCATCTGAACTCAGAAAACATTGGCATGACAGCTAGCACACACATTTTAAAGATTTTATTAATATGGCAGATGTGTTGTATTTTGCATGTATGGTATGTTTATTCTTATTATTTTGTGTATTTCCTGCTATAGACCTACATGTGAATCTGAAATAATGGATTATTATTATTATTTTATTATTATTTTATCTGGCTGTTGCGCTCTGTGTATAGTATTTATTAGAAGGATATCTCCTTGAGATGAATCATTTCATTATTACGGGGGTCCTTAAGACAATTAAAAAAAACATAAAATACATTTAACACTCCCAGATCTAACCACTCCAACACCAACTCATCCTCCCCCCACACCCCATAAAATACTAAAACAACTAAATAATATTTAAAAAGTAGTTGGTTTGCAGTGAGCTATGCATCCAAACTGTTGTCCTATGACGAGCCCCAGGCTCTTCTATCAAAAGCTATCACTGCAATAAAATCTATTATGTAATATGCCATTAACAAATTTAACAAGCCTAGTTGTTTTTTTATTTTTATTTAACCTTTATTTACATATACAGAGAAAATGAATAAATTAAAATAAATGAAAGGCAACAATGTCTGCATACAGAACTAAATTAACAAATAAACAAAAAGTGAAACCACAACCAACAAACAGTAACAAACCAGGCAAATACAGAAATATCTTGAAACAAAGTTGTATATTACAGTAAATGACATAGCTACCATTAAGCACCCAACAAAGACAGAGGGCACCCTAAACTGGATGCCGGCACCCCTAAAAAACAATTACAAAAAAAGGAACATTCTGAATGAATCTGTTGTGAGCTAAAGAGTTCTGCTCTAGGACATATCCCATCATCGTGGATGGATTCAGGATCTAATTCCTAGTGTTTATTATGCATTAGTCAAAATTGTATAAATCTTCAATTTTCAAACGTTATTGATACTGTTTTGGAAATATCTGCTTTTCCAAAGATGGATGTCCAATATAATTTGTAATACCTCCTCACCTTTGGAATAAATAAAATAAAATAAAAAATTAATAAAGCTCTGAATCTAGAACCGTCCCTAGCTGAGAGACATTTCTCTTCATCAGTATTTATAATTCCTTATCTCAAGTTCCCAAAGCACAGTCACTAAACTGCTCTCCTGTTCAGCTTCAAGCCAAATCTCAGACTTGGACTTATATCAGGAAATAAACAAAGGAAAAGGAAATGATAAAAGGAAATGATAAAATGTGACAATGTTGACCAAACACAGTTGGGTGGATGTCTTACGTCTGTAAGTAACACAGTAAATGTAGACAAATAATGTCCTTGCAGAAATTTAGCAGAACCTTTTTCTGTTACATTTACGGACTTCAGTGTTACTATGTAACTTTCCCCGCTTCGGTCCCCTACAGGTTGGCTCATTGGAACTACCCACCGCTTCGGTCCCCTAGAGGTTGGCTCATTGGAACTACCCACCGCTTCGGTCCCCTACAGGTTGGCTCATTGGAACTACCCGCCGCTTCGGTCCCCTACAGGTTGGCTCATTGGAACTACCCACCGCTTCGGTCCCCTAGAGGTTGGCTCATTGGAACTACCCACCGCTTCGGTCCCCTACAGGTTGGCTCATTGGAACTACCCGCCGCTTCGGTCCCCTACAGGTTGGCTCATTGGAACTACCCACCGCTTCGGTCCCCTAGAGGTTGGCTCATTGGAACTACCCACCGCTTCGGTCCCCTACAGGTTGGCTCATTGGAACTACCCGCCGCTTCGGTCCCCTACAGGTTGGCTCATTGGAACTACCCACCGCTTCGGTCCCCTAGAGGTTGGCTCATTGGAACTACCCACCGCTTCGGTCCCCTACAGGTTGGCTCATTGGAACTACCCGCCGCTTCGGTCCCCTACAGGTTGGCTCATTGGAACTACCCGCCGCTTCGGTCCCCTACAGGTTGGCTCATTGGAACTACCCGCCGCTTCGGTCCCTTACAGGTTGGCTCATTGGAACTACTCGCCGCTTCGGTCCCCTACAGGTTGGCTCATTGGAACTACCCGCCGCTTCGGTCCCCTACAGGTTGGCTCATTGGAACTACCCGCCGCTTCGGTCCCCTACAGGTTGGCTCATTGGAACTACCCGCCGCTTCGGTCCCCTACAGGTTGGCTCATTGGAACTACCCGCCGCTTCGGTCCCCCTACAGGTTGGCTCATTAAAACTACTCGCCGCTTCGGTCCCCTACAGGTTGGCTCATTAGAACTACCCGCCGCTTCGGTCCCCTACAGGTTGGCTCATTAGAACTACCCGCCGCTTCGGTCCCCTACAGGTTGGCTCATTAGAACTACCCGCCGCTTCGGTCCCCTACAGGTTGGCTCATTGGAACTACCCGCCGCTTCGGTCCCCTACAGGTTGGCTCATTGGAACTACCCGCCGCTTCGGTCCCCTACAGGTTGGCTCATTGGAACTACTCACCGCTTCGGTCCCACTAGAGGTTGGCTAATTGGAACTACCCGTCACTACGGTCCCCCTACAGGTTGGCTCATTGGAACTACCCGCTGCTTCGGTCCTCCTACAGGTTGGCTCATTGGAACTACCCGCCGCTTCGGTCCCCCTACAGGTTGGCTCATTAAAACTACCCGCCACTACGGTCCCCTACAGGTTGGCTCATTGGAACTACTCAACGCTACGGTCCCCCTACAGGTTGGCTCATTGGAACTACCCGCCGCTACGGTCCCCCTACAGGTTGTTTATTGGAACTACCCTACACCACGGTCCCCCTAAAGGTTGTTTATTGGAAGTACCCAATGCTACGGTCCCCCTACAGGTTGTTTATTGGAAGTACCCAACTCTACGGTCCCCCTACAGGTTGTTTAGTGGAAGTACCCAACGCTACGGTCCCCCTACAGGTTGTTTAGTGGAAGTACCCAACGCTACGGTCCCCCTACAGGTTGTTTAGTGGAAGTACCCAACGCTACGGTCCCCCTACAGGTTGCTTATTGGAATTACAGCTGCAGCTAAAAGTTACATAGTGTTGCTAAAATCCAAAAATGGAAAATTAGTTAGATTTACTGTTCAGGCACACAGAGACACAGACACACACAGACCCACACACACTCACACACACACACACACACACACACACAGACACACACACACACACACACTACAAAGGCGATTCACAAAGCACACTTCTTTCTTTCTTTCTCTCTTTCTTTCTTTCTCCGTTCCACAGTTTATTGAAAAAGAACTTTATTGATATGTGTTGTATGTCAGTTGTGTCAAAATGATCACATATTTACTTTACCTATATAACCAGGAAGTCCCTTGAGATAGAATAATTCTATTTTCTGAGTGAGACCTGGCCAGGATAGCACACCACTGATTTGTACTGTAATATGGTATTTTATCCCAAGGAGACTAGGTTGTTAAAATATACAGTGCTCTGAAGATGATTCCCAGTCCATAGAGCAATGTTTAATAGACACTGAGGTAAAAGGAAACTTCCTCCTCCTACTCTGTCTCGTACTCTCTCTCTCTCGGTACGGTTGTCTCTCGCCTGGAGGTTTGTGTTGGGGCTCTGCAACGTCACCCTGCCACGTCGAGGATAGGCAGCCTGCCTCTTTTTCTGTCTCCCTCTCCTTAACTTACACACAGACAGATGGAGAGGTCAAGAGAGGTAACGAAACAAAGTGAGAAGAGATGAGAATAGACAAATCCAATCGGTACCCACGTATCTTGAAAGAATAGAATCGGGACAAAAGCGTATCGTCCCAGCACTAATGAGTACATCTCTTGCCTCTCTGAGAGGCAGATGTGTGAGATAGAAAAGTCAAAGGCGAAGTAAAGAGTCGGAAAGAGAAAATGTAAAGCCAGCAGACACGAAGGCAGAGAAAGAGAAAAAAAGGAGGGCTGGAAATAGACTGAGAGTGAGGAGTTTATTCTGAGAGCTGAATGGGCAGGGCGGACATTGCCTCCCTTTACCCTTGCAAGCCAACCTGGAGTTGGGAAAGTGTGAGCATTCTGGGTTTGAATTTAGAATGGGTCCAGTCCCATACCATTAGTAGTCTAATTAATAATGTACATAAGTAGTCAGGGAAGACCTTTTTTTCACACCAATGAACGTGATAACGCTGTTTCCTGTTTTTAGCCCATTTCTTTCCTATGAGCGTTGCTCAGTGGGGCATGAAGCCATCATGGAGACACATATTATCGCCCATAGAGCAGGCGCACTAGAGACCTCCGTTGGCCGAGTCGACTACTTCTGGTTTAGTGCTCTGCTAGCCTCGCATTGCCAGACCTTCCTCCACAACACTGCAGAGGAAGGTCTGGTTAGTCCACACAGCACACAGATGGGAGGAAAATGTGCTCTGGTTTGTTGGCATTTCTTTTAACCAATCACAATCATCTTTGCAAAATACACTTGTGAAATAACTTTTTTGGTGGAACATGTCTACGTTCAGAAGTAGTTTTAGTCGTCAACAGAAAACTCTGTTGGACAGATAGTCTAGCTAGCGAGAAGAAGGGGACAGACATCCGGCAGAAAATTAGGGACATTGTGCAGCACCTGAACAATCCATGAAAATTAAATGTTGATGATATAGACTACCGCTCCGGTCACTGCAAAAAAGAGGAGTCTAAAAACAAGATAAAGACACTAAATCTGAGGGAAAAGGTTCTCAGAACAAGTGAAATTATCCGTCCATGCAGCAAGATCATTTCACTTGACCAGCTCGCTTGATTTAAGAGTTAAGTTGAACACTTAAAATATGAAAATCACGCTTAAAACAAGATAGATTATCTAACACTTCTAAATCTAAGTTTTTTTTAAGTTGATAAGAACCAAATAATTTGCAGTGCTAACTTGAAGGGCATTAAATGATTTAATTGTGCAGCACTAGACTTAATGTTATCGTCCTGAATTAATCCATTTATAAGTCATTTTGCGGGGCATGTAACGCTCAAAATAATGTATCCACTGATATACACACGTCTCTTGCACCACATAAGTCCAAAAGTATTTTTGGGCCAGAGGGCCATCACGTCCTTTGTTCAATTTGCTTTAAAGCCTGGCTCACTTCGTGGAATAACACGTCTGCATCAGAGAAAGGGAAATGTAGTTCCACTTTGCTGCGGCATAGTGTGAAGGAGACGACGATGTTCTGCTTTCAGTGGATGAGAGGACCCACACCTTGACTTTCCTCTTTACTGTGTGTTTTCACAGGCTCGTAGGGTCACTGACCTCTCAGCCAATGAGGCGCGGTGTTAGGCAATGATGGACAAAACACATGTAGGACCCACAGGAGGCAGGGATTTACGTCCCACTGGCCCAGAAGGACAGATAGAGTGCCATCTCATATTCAGACCCAAGCCCAATCCGTTTAGAATGTGTCCAAAGTTGTTTGAAAGGTTTCGGGCTCAGGGTGGGGTTAAAGTAACATGACGCCCCAGATAGTTTGTTACACAGAACCGTCTAAGAAGCTGGCATTGGAAACTGAAAAGAGCAGGCACTTAAAAAAAAATTGGAAAATAAAAATACTTAAAAATACCTGGCAGCTGATTGGATAAACCATTTTTTCAACATGTCCGCCACCTTAGTCTCGCGGTGCCAGACCTTCCTCCACAGCACTTTGGAGGAGGGTCTAGTCCACACTGCATTCCGGGATGGAAGAGAAAGTTGCTCTGGTTTATTGGCATTTCTTTAACCCAATCACAATCGTGATGGGTGGGGCTAAGCAACGGACGGAGCCACGGTGCCTCTGCAAAATAGTCTCAGGAATGAAGTTGTTTTGGTGGAACATGTGTACCTTCAGAAGAAGTTTTAGTCGTCAACAGAAAACTCAGATTGGACAGATAGTCTAGCTATCTGTCTGGATTTACCCTGAAGAGACCTGAGGACCAGGTAACCATAGCCCTCAGATTGGACAGATAGTCTAGCCAGCTGTCTGGATTTACCCTGCAGAGACCTGAGGACCAGGTAACCATAGTCCTCAGATTGGACAGATAGTCTAGCTAGCTGTCTGGATTTACCCTGCAGAGATCAGAGGACCAGGTAACCATAGTCCTCAGATTGGACAGATAGAACTGCTGACGGTGGATGCGT
>CM057251.1:424130-502815 GCA_029931835.1 Etheostoma nigrum | reverse complement strand
GGTGATTACGGTAAGCGTACCTGACTCATTTCCGTTTCCAGTGCTTGTGTGTTGGTAGCAAGTTGGCAGCGTGTTGTTGCTCACTAAATACCAGTTCTGTTTGTTAGATTTGCTATTACAGCGGCTAACTGTCCACTAAAGTTATTCTTATAGTAGTTCTGCCTAAGCACTCACAGATCTTTTCATTTTTAAGCGACTTTTGTTAAATAACAGCTGTTCTTAACGCTTGGTAGCTAACGCTACCGTACTTTAGCTTAGCTGCTAGCAACTTTAGCTTAGCAGTTAGCCATGTTGTCTCCCTCTCCTACTTTCTCTTGCTCGGTGTGTGAGATGTTTAGTTACTCCTCTGCATCCTTTAGCGACAATGGGATGTGTAACAAGTGTAGTTTATTTATAGATGTGGAGGCGAGGCTTAGTGAGTTAGAAGTCCAGATGTGCACCATGATAGATCAGTCGTTAGCTACTGTAGCTAGCCACCCCCCGGTAGCCGGTGCGGGCCGGCCTGAGCCTGAGTTAGCCTCTGGTAGCCGTCCCCCGGCAGCTCCTGAGCAGCCAGGAAAAGGTTCCTGGGTTACTGTTCGTGGCAAAAGTAGTCGTAAACTTTCAAAGGCCACGGACCACGACCAGCCTGTTAGCGTTTCTAACAGATTTTCCCCACTCAGCGACACACCCGCTGAGAAACCAACTCTGGTTATCGGCAGCTCCATTTTGAGAAACGTGAAGTTAGCGAAGCCAGCAGCCATAGTTAAATGCATCCCGGGGGCTAGAGCGGGCGACGTTGAGTCTTATTTGAAACTGCTGGCTAAGGATAAACGTAAATACAGTAAGATTGTTATTCACGTTGGCGTTAATGACTCCCGGTTACGCCAAACGGAGGTCACCAAGATCAATGTTGAATCGGTGTGTACATACGCAAAGTCAATGTCGGACACCGTAGTTTTCTCTGGACCCCTGCCAAATCTAACTAGCGATGACATGTACAGCCGCATGTCATCATTTCGCCGCTGGCTGTCGAGGTGGTGTCCAGATAATGATGTGGGCTTTGTGGATCACTGGCAGTCTTTCTGGGGAAGACCTAGTCTGATTCGGAGGGACGGCATTCATCCCACTTGGGATGGAGCAGCTCTCATTTCTAGAAATCTTGACGAGTTTATTAGTGGACTTAATCCTTGACAATCCAAAGTTGGGACCAGGAGGCAGAGTTGCAGTCTGACACACTCCTCTGCTCCTCCATTCCAGGGGTTACCTAGTGAAAACCCCATAGTGACGGTGTCTGCCCCCCGACCATTGAAATTATTTAAATCAAAGGTAAACAGAAGAGGAGCTGTGCATGAAAACCTCATTACAATCAAAACCACAAGTGCAATACTGCAAAAGAATAGGAGAATTAAATGTGGACTCTTAAACATCAGATCTCTCTCTTCGAAAGGTGTACTAGTAAATGAATTAATATCAGATTCTAATATTGATTTATTTTGTCTTACTGAAACCTGGCTGGGTGATGGAGAATATGTTAGTCTAAATGAATCCACACCCCCCAGTCATATTAATACTCACATTCCTCGAGGCACAGGCCGAGGAGGTGGAGTGGCAGCTATCTTCGATTCTAGTCTAATAATCAGCTATAAACCTAAACTGAATTATAACTCATTTGAAAGTCTTGTTCTTAGTCTTTCACACCCAAGTTGGAAATCACTGCAACCTGTTCTATTTGTTATAGTGTACCGAGCACCTGGTCCATACTCTGAATTCTTATCTGAATTTGCAGAGTTTTTGTCAAATTTAGTGCTAAAAACGGACAAAGTTCTTATTGTAGGGGATTTTAATATTCACGTGGACGATGAGAATGATAGCCTTAGTACTGCGTTTATCTCTCTATTAGATTCTATTGGCTTCTCTCAAAGTGTTCATAAACCAACTCACTGTTTTAACCACACCCTCGATCTTGTTCTGGTATATGGTGTTGAAATTGAACATTTAATAGTGTTCCCACAGAATCCCTTTCTATCTGACCACTGTTTGATAACTTTTGAGTTTATACTGCTGAACTACACGCCATTAGGCAAAACCTTCTATACAAGATGTCTATCTGATAGTGCTGTAGCTAAATTTAAGGATGTGATTCCATTAGCTTTTAATTCAGTATCAAGTCACAAAGTAACGGAGGACTCCTATGCTAATTTCAGTCCCTCCCAAATCGATC
The DNA here is from genome assembly GCA_029931835.1 of Etheostoma nigrum. Lineage (NCBI taxonomy): Eukaryota > Metazoa > Chordata > Actinopteri > Perciformes > Percidae > Etheostoma > Etheostoma nigrum. Next base: position 500,612 of record CM057251.1, on the reverse strand, counting down.
ATTTTGTTGATAGTGCAGCAGGCTCGCTGAGAATGACACTCGACTCTGTTGCCCCTCTAAAAAAGAAGATAATAAAACAAAGACGGTTAGCTCCATGGTATAACACTTAAACTCGCAAATTAAAGCAAATCGCGGAAACTTGAGAAGATTTGGCGTTCCACCAAATTGGAAAATTCTCGGTTAATCTGGCAAGATAGTCTTAAAATGTATAGGAAGGCCCTCCGTAATGCCAGAGCAGTGTACTACTCGTCATTAATAGAGGAAAATAGGAACAACCCCAGGTTTCTTTTCAGTACTGTAGCCAGGCTAACGGAAGGTCACAGCTCTACTGAGCCAAGTATTCCCCTAGCTCTTAGTAGTAACGACTTCATGAGATTCTTCAATGATAAAATTATAACTATTAGAAGCAAAATTCACCAAGACCTGCCTTTAACTGGCACTGACTTATCTCTAAACTCAGGAACCTTAGAAACAGCTGTAAAACCAGATATATGTTTAGACTGCTTTGCTTTACTTGATCTTTATCAATTTAATTCAATTATTTCTTCATCTAAATCATCAACCTGCCTCTTAGATCCCATCCCGACTAGGCTACTTAAAGAGGTTTTACCCTTAGTCAACACTTCTCTACTAGATATAACTAATCTATCTTTATTAACAGGCTATGTACCACAGCACTTTAAAGTAGCTGTAATTAAACCTCTTCTGAAAAAGCCCAACCTTGATCCAGAAGTTTTAGCCAACTATAGACCTATATCCAATCTTCCATTTCTCTCTAAGATTCTTGAGAAAGCAGTCGCTAAACAGCTATGTGACTTTTTGCATAGCAACAGCTTATTTGAGGATTTTCAGTCAGGATTTAGAGTTAATCATAGCACAGAGACAGCACTTGTGAAAATTACTAATGACCTCCTAATTGCATCAGACAAAGGACTTATCTCTGTACTGGTGTTATTAGATCTTAGTGCTGCATTTGATACCATTGACCATCATATTTTATTACAGAGATTGGAACATTTAATTGGCATTAAAGGGACTGCTCTAAGCTGGTTTAAGTCTTATTTATCAGATCGATCTCAGTTTGTTCATGTTAACGATGAATCCTCTGTGCACGCCAAAGTTAGTCATGGAGTCCCACAAGGATCTGTGCTCGGTCCAATCCTGTTCACTCTATATATGCTTCCTTTAGGCAATATTATCAGGAAGCACTCCATAAACTTTCATTGTTATGCAGATGATACTCAATTATATTTATCAATCAAGCCGGATGAAACTAATCAGTTAGCTAAACTTCAAATGTGCCTTCAGGAGATTAAAACCTGGATGAGCTGTAATTTTCTAATGTTAAACTCAGATAAAACTGAAGTTATTGCTCTGGGACCCAAGCACCTCCGTGACGCATTATCCAAAGAGATAGTTACTCTGGATGGCATCACCCTGGCTTCCAGCACCACTGTGAGGAATCTTGGAGTTATTTTTGATCAAGACATGTCCTTTAATTCTCACATAAAGTATATTTCAAGGATCGCCTTTTTTCACCTACGTAATATTGCAAAAATCAGGAATATCCTGTCTAAAAATGATGCAGAAAAACTAGTCCATGCATTTGTTACTTCTAGGCTGGATTACTGCAACTCTTTATTATCAGGCTGCTCAAAAAAGTCCATAAAGACTCTTCAGCTGATCCAGAATGCGGCAGCACGTGTTCTGATAGGAACCAAGAAAAGAGATCACATCTCTCCTGTTTTAGCTTCTCTGCATTGGCTTCCTGTAAAATCCAGAATAGAATTTAAAATCCTTCTTCTCACCTACAAAGCTCTTCATGGTCAGGCACCATCTTATCTTAAAGAGCTCATAGTACCTTACAACCCTACAAGAGCACTACGCTCCCAGAATGCAGGATTACTTGTGGTTCCTAGAGTCTCTAAAAGTAGAACGGGAGCCAGAGCGTTCAGCTATCAGGCTCCTCTCCTGTGGAAACAGGTTCCAGTTTGGGTTCGGGAGGCAGACACCGTCTCCACATTTAAGAGTAGGCTTAAGACTTTCCTTTTTGATAAAGCTTATAGTTAGGGCATAGAATTGAATATTGTTAGGGAGTGAAAAGTTGCAGCGTCCACCTAACCCGGCCCACCTGCTTCTCGTCATAGTTGTCAGATCTATCTATCATATAATCAAGATTATAATAAAACCAAAGGGAGACTCGGGATACAGCCCGATCCGGTTGGGGAGAGTTCTGGCCTGTCCAGGCCCCTCTCTTTACCCTGTCTCTCTTGGTTATGCTTTGATAAAGCTTATAGTTAGGGCATAGAATTGAATATTGTTAGGGAGTGAGGAGTCGCAGCGTCCGCCTATCCCGGCCCACCTGCTTCTCGTCATAGTTGTCAGATTTATCTGTCATATAATAAAACTAAAGGGAGACTTGGCATACAGCCCGATCCGGTTGGGGAGAGTTCTAGCCTGACCAGGCTCCTCTCTTTACACTGTCTCTCTTGGTTATGCTGTAGTAGTTTTAGACAGCTGGGGGACTTCCTTCGACACACTGAGCTCCTCTCTCCTATCTTTCTATTTTGTGTGCATCTATGTCCCAGAAATGCTTGTTACTAACCTAACTCTGGGGAGTCATTCCCCGGAGTCCTTTTGTTCTTTTTCTCCCAGCATGTTTCCTCGGATCAGGGAGGCTCCAAGTTCATGGTTGCAGCTGTCGCCATGGTCCCGCTAAACGTTCCCTTCCCTGCCACGATCTGCGGTGCCCAGCTACGTCCTGCTGTGCCTTGTAATGCTGCACAGTGCCTTGCTATGCCATGAACTACTACAAAGAACTACTACAAACTACTATTATTTTGATTTATTTTTTAGGGACTGTTATTGCCACTATTCATTCTATCCCCAACCGGTCGTCAGACACCGCCTACCAAGAGCCTGGGTCTGTCCGAGGTTTCTTCCCAAAGGGGAGTTTTTCCTTGCCACTGTCGCACTGTTGCTTGCTCTGGAGGAAACTACTAGAACTGTTGGGTCCTTGTAAAGTGTCTTGAGATAACTCTTGTTATGAATTGATACTATAAATAAAATTGAATTGAATTGAATTGAATTGAATAGTCTAGCTAGCTGTCTGGATTTACCCTGCAGAGATCTGAGGACCAGGTAACCATAGTCCTCAGATTGGACAGATAGTCTAGCTAGCTGTCTGGATTTAAGCAAAGTGAAGGATGTGAATACCTCAAAGTCAAACCTTTTATAAAAATTCAGGCAAAAGTGAAGAGAGAAGGTGTTGACAGCTCACCTGATGCCGTGTGAAGCACCTTCTGCAGCCAAGCCCCGCCTTTCTGGTACTTTAGGGGTGATAAAACAAACACCAGTAAGCCAGTGTTAGCCTGGAGCTGAGGCAGCTGGGAAAGCTCTTACCTTGTCAGACTGAGCAACAGTTTCACCCCCCCCCCCTCCCCCCACCAACACTTTACCGCCCCTGACCTTCGAACTCTTCCAGGAGATGAGCAGTGATGTCTCTCAGAATAACTTCTGCTCCCATGTGGAAGTTTTTAGACACACACACACACACACACACACACAAACACACACACACACACACACACACACCCACACGCCTCAGTCATAACATACCTTTACTCTTTACTTTACTCTAGCTAGGACCCCCCAGTCAGGAGTGCTCCTAGCTTTTCCCATCATGCCTTTTTTCTCATCCCGGGGACAGAGGCGGATTTACGCCGACACTTTGTCCATCTCCTGTTCGTAACCGTGGCAACACGGGGCTGAATTATTCCAGATGTTCTACAAACAACGTTTTTGGGGAAAAAAATATAACAAAGTAAATACTGTTGTGTTGCTGTGTGCTGGCTACAGAGAGAGAGAGAGAGCGAGAGAGAGAGAGAGCTAGAGTCTTGCTAGAGAGAGAAAGTGAGCTAATGTAGCTCAGAAAACACTTAGGGAGAGCGCAGGATATGACCTGAGATCAGGGTTCCTTTGACAATACTTTCACATACTATGAATATTGGGAACTGGCTTCCCAAGAAGAAAACGCTCCCATTGGCCGTTTGTTCAAACAGCAAACCCTCTGAGACCGACAGACTCGCCCACGAGTAAAAACAGCACCTCTGATTCATAGTTTAATCATTTAATAACCATTAAAGCTAGAGACTCACCAAAAGTTGTGTCTGAAAGGTAACGAGTTAGCGGTTACGGAGGTCGCTTCTGGGTCCTTCTAGCCTCTACAGGTGATTTTCTATCTAGCCTGGAACCTCCAGCCTTTTTATGGGGTCGTTGAGCATTAAATCCAAACCGTTACATCCAAGATTGATCCACTTTATGTCCATAATTCATCACGTTTTTGCTAATTTCTGCCGCTAGCTCCCGCTGCTCCGTGTCTGCTCTGTGTTTACGGAAGTACAGGCACCAGCATGCCCATATATGGGAGACAACGTCACACAAAGAGTATGTAGAAAGAGGTCAATCTTCCCAGTCACACTATGGTCACACTAGTCTCATATGCAATCAAATATACTATAGCGGAACAAGATAGATATCTACCGTTTTTATAGAGGAAATGGCCTATATTTACATTATATATTATATATTTGGGCCTTTTTTGAAGAAATGTAAATAGTATGTGCTTTATATGAGTTATAATGTTTATTATGTTTATTTTTGCATAAAGGAGAACTGTTTTAGACACACAAATGCTTGTGTAGCATTGCTGTGGGTGTAATATCAATAAATATGACATTATTATGTTGATTATTGGCATAAGTAAATGTCATGAGGGCAAAAGCGTCTGGACTTTCTTGGAAAAAATGTCTGTATTTTGTCAACTGTACAAGTTATGATGATTATTTCTTCACAGTGTGACTCCCAGGACATATGAGAAGTGTTTTAGAGGTTTTACTGCTCTGTCTGTGATATCAATACATATCTGGAAGAGTCATGTTCCGTTTTATTTATTTATTTGTCTTTAAGGTCCTACAACCATTTTTAACATGCAAGTGACCTCACTGCAACCCAAATATTCTAATAACCCAGTTTGTCCTGAAAACAATGATGTTCATATCTTGACTGTAGACAACAGGGTTGATGTTTTATAAGCTTTTACATAAAATAAATCCAGATGGACAATGAACTGTAAAAATGGCCTTAGGGCTCAGAGTTTTTTTTTTTTACTAACGAACACCATGTTCAGTGTCATGCGCTTAATCTTCAGGAAGTGAAGCAACGTCTGATTTGAGCCCAAACCACGGTCTTATTCTAAACTTAACTGTTTGTGCCTGAACATGACCAAACTACGACCCTGGCAAGTTTTATTTCACATTCACAAACGTCACGTTCAGTGTCACAACCGTAACCGGAAGTGAAGTAACTTCTGATTTTAACCCATACCACGACCTTTTTCTAAAACTTTCTCTTAACGGAGAAGTTTTTGTTCCTAAACATACAGGGAGGTGTGTTTAGGTGCATTCTGGGCGTGCTGGTGTTACAGGGAGGTGTGTTCAGGTGCATTCTGGGCGTGCTGGTCTTACAGGGTGGTGTGTTCAGGTGCATTTTGGGCGTGCTGGTCTTACAGGGAGGTGTGTTCAGGTACATTCTGGGCGTGCTGGTCTTACAGGGTGGTGTGTTCAGGTGCTTGAGGCAACGGGAAGTGACAAAAACCTCTAATGTCAATAATGCAGCATTTTATTGTTATTTTAACAGCACATTAGTAAAATGTGCCATTGAACATGCACAACACGCACATTATGCTTGTTACACACACACAGTGAAGCACAGCAGCCCACAAACATGCAGAAGATTACAAATAATATATTACGCTGCAAATCCTCCATCATAACAGCAATGCACCAAGCTAGAAACACGCCTGGCTGTTAAAGGGAATGGGAGAGGACCTCTGATTGGTTGATTGCATGTTACGGCCAAAACACACCTATGATTAATGAAGACACTACGAACAACCCTTTAGGACCATGCGCCTGGTCACGCCGTGTGCTCAGATTGTTGAAGGCCCTAAAACTGTGACGTAAAGGTCTGGTCTACATGTCCCTGCCTCTGCAGTTTATCCCCAGTGGGGGTAAAATGTGTCCTCTCCCTCAAAACGGTCAAGCTATTTCAAGTATTTTCAACTAAAGCGCTGTAACATGAACAGTCTATAGAGTCATAGGACGATAACATCCGAGCAGTATTTAGTCTCTACAGAGCTCCAGGACGTCGGCTACTAGCGGTAGTTGTTTAGCCGCCAATGGGAGACTGTGAGCCGGCTGCAGGCCCCGCCAGATGGGGGTCCTTTCAGGGGCCGAGGTAGTGGAGTTTAGCCAGTAAATGGGAGCGTCATGCTGCAATGACAGTTACATTTAGGAACCATAAGACAGGAAAAAGATTGTGGTTTGTAAAATATTTTGGTTCCCGCCACGACGTGAACTACACTCTCCAGCTTTAAAGCGCTGTGTTTTACACCCGGTTGGGCTATTTTATTTTGCAATTATTTTCCATTGGATATTAAAGTTCATAAATAAGTATTTTGGCATGCGTGGCCGAGTGACACTATATTCATGGTATTAAAAGGGAGATTTGATTCTTGCATGTTTAGTTTTGTTGTGCACGATCCAAAAACTCCACCCCCCCCCCCCCCCTTTGCTTTTTTTTAACACCCTGGGTATGATAATCCCTTCAGTTATGCTAGCAAAAGATGTTACCTCATGGTTTTACTGTTTCTCCTCACTGCTGACATGCATTTGTGTGTGTGTGTGTGTGTGTGTGTGTGTGTGTGTGTGTGAGTCTTATCTTCTAACCGCTGTTTGTTTGGACAGGTACAGTAAGTGTGTAACCGCAGAGCTAGTGTAGATAAATGTTGCTGTGTCTCCTCCTCTTCCTGGGCTGTGGGTCTGGCTAGCAGCCAGGGAACAACATCAGCTAGCGGAGCCGCGGGGCCAGGCCCTGGAGAGCTAATGCTCTGCGTTAGGGTTAGCTGTTTTCTGACAAAATGTGAACATGTAAATATAAATGTGAATATTCACAAAATACATTTTAACCGGAATGTGATCAAATTAGTCAGACTTCATCTGGACGTGGTCTGGCTCACATTGTTATCAGTGAGTGTGTTTACATGCACACAAATATTGCACTTTTATTCAGAATATGATAATATTCTATAGGGACCACTAAGGTCCATATAAAAGAGACTTCAGATACAGTATTAGGGACCACTAAGGTCTATATAAAAGAGACTTCAGATACAGTATTAGGGGACCACTAAGGTCTATATAAAAGAGACTTCAGATACAGTATTAGGGACCACTAAGGTCTATATAAAAGAGACTTCAGATACAGTATTAGGGGACCACTAAGGTCTATATAAAAGAGACTTCAGATACAGTATTAGGGACCACTAAGGTCTATATAAAAGAGACTTCAGATACAGTATTAGGGACCACTAAGGTCTATATAAAAGAGACTTCAGATACAGTATTAGGGACCACTAAGGTCTATATAAAAGAGACTTCAGATACAGTATTAGGGACCACTAAGGTCTATATAAAAGAGACTTCAGATACAGTATTAGGGGACCACTAAGGTCTATATAAAAGAGACTTCAGATACAGTATTAGTGGACCACTAAGGTCTATATAAAAGAGACTTCAGATACAGTATTAGGGACCACTAAGGTCTATATAAAAGAGACTTCAGATACAGTATTAGGGACCACTAAGGTCTATATAAAAGAGACTTCAGATACAGTATTAGGGACCACTAAGGTCTTTATAAAGAGACTTCAGATACAGTATTAGGGACCACTAAGGTCTATATAAAAGAGACTTCAGATACAGTATTAGGGGACCACTAAGGTCTATATAAAAGAGACTTCAGATACAGTATTAGGGGACCACTAAGGTCTATATAAAAGAGACTTCAGATACAGTATTAGGGGACCACTAAGGTCTATATAAAAGAGACTTCAGATACAGTATTAGGGACCACAAAGGTCTATATAAAAGAGACTTCAGATACAGTATTAGGGACCAATAAGGTCTATATAAAAGAGACTTCAGATACAGTATTAGGGGACCACTAAGGTCTATATAAAAGAGACTTCAGATACAGTATTAGGGACCACTAAGGTCTATATAAAAGAGACTTCAGATACAGTATTAGGGACCACTAAGGTCTATATAAAAGAGACTTCAGATACAGTATTAGGGGACCACTAAGGTCTATATAAAAGAGACTTCAGATACAGTATTAGGGACCACTAAGGTCTATATAAAAGAGACTTCAGATACAGTATTAGGGGACCACTAAGGTCTATATAAAAGAGACTTCAGATACAGTATTAGGGACCACTAAGGTCTATATAAAAGAGACTTCAGATACAGTATTAGGGACCACTAAGGTCTATATTAAAGAGACTTCAGATACAGTATTAGGGACCACTAAGGTCTATATAAAAGAGACTTCAGATACAGTATTAGGGGACCACTAAGGTCTATATAAAAGAGACTTCAGATACAGTATTAGGGACCACTAAGGTCTATATAAAAGAGACTTCAGATACAGTATTAGGGACCACTAAGGTCTATATAAAAGAGACTTCAGATACAGTATTAGGGACCACTAAGGTCTATATAAAAGAGACTTCAGATACAGTATTAGGGACCACTAAGGTCTATATTAAAGAGACTTCAGATACAGTATTAGGGACCACTAAGGTCTATATAAAAGAGACTTCAGATATAGTATTAGAGACCAGATAATGTGTATGGGTTATGTGTAGTATTCAGGGTTTTATAGGCCTTCTTTAGACATTTCTACAGCACATTGGGAATATGCGTCTTTAGTGATTTTTTCACGGCAGTTTGCAGCCAGTTTACAGCCTCTCGCCTGTTTACGGCTGTTTACGGTTGATATTCGAGTCTGCATGCCCAGACTCAAATATCAACAGGTTTTGGATACGCGAAAACATCTCAATGCCATACGGCTCCTCATGTGGAAAAAAAATCAGAAGTGCCGGTACTCAGTACTGCTGATGGCTGGCCCATAACATAATGATGATCCATGGATTAAAATCTTGTCACTGGTAGTTAAAACAAAACCCTCCGATTGTTGCAGTCCCCCGTGTTCATTTTTCTATACTTATTTTAGTTTTTGGTCTGCATGCGTGCGTCAACATTACCTTTAGAGTCAGCACACAGCAGGATTGCCTTTTTAAATGCATGCAAGTGGCGCCTGTGCGCACCATGAGGTGAAGATACACACACACACACACACACACAGGTGTGACGGGAGACTGGAGGCTGTGGATTTACTACACAGGAAATGGAGGACAGCAGGAGGTTATGACACGTCATAAAGACACAAACACACACACACGCACAGTAGTCTAATTAGCTCTTTCTGTCACACAGATACAGTATTCATACAGAGTCAACAGCGATGCTGATCATATTCGGACAGGTTGCAGATCTTCAATTTATGTTGCCGTCATAGAGGAACAGTGGGAATCACAGCGCATCATCTCTGTTCTGGGACTATAGGCACTGTACTTTGAAGCCAGGTGGAAGGTGAATGGCTCCCTGGAGTGCTTGCAAGCATGTGTGTCTACAAACAGTACACACATTATGCCTACCATTCACTAGAAGACTGAAAAAACTTTGAAAAGACCAAAGTCTAAAATCATCTCACATCTAAAAACAATCATAACAGTCATAAAGACACTGAGTTTTTAATCACAGACTATAACATTTTGCCAGCAAGCCTTAAAGCGCCCATATTCTTCTCATTTTCAGGTTCATAATTGTATTTTGAGGTTGTACCAGAATAGGTTTACATGATTTCATTTTCTAAAAACACCATATTTTTCGCGTCGAAAGGAGCCAGTTGAGGTGGTTCGGGCATCTGGTAAGGATGCCTCCTGGGCCCCTCCCTAGGGAGGTGTTCCAGGCACGTCCAGCTGGGAGGAGGCCTCGGGGAAGACCCAGGACTAGGTGGAGAGATTATATCTCCAACCTGGCCTGGGAACGCCTCGGGATCCCCCAGTCGGAGCTGGTTGATGTGGCTCGGGAAAGGGAAGTTTGGGGTCCCTTACTGGAGCTGCTGCCCCCGCGACCCGACTCCGGATAAGCGGATGAAGATGGATGGACCATATTTTTGTTGTACTGCACATTGCTGCAGATTCTGTTTTCACCCTGTGTGTTTAGGTCTCTGTTTTAGCTCCAGATTGAGACATCTTACTTGCTTTAGCTCCAGAGTGAGACATCACACTCGTTTTAGTTACAGAGTGAGACATCTCCCTTCTATACTTTCTTTGTTGGGAGCTGCACATGCTCAGTAGCTCGGTAAGATCCATCAGCTAGATAACTCTTTCTCCAGCTTTGGTCAGTCCAAGGCAGCATTAGCTGGGAGACTTCTTCTAGACGAGGGCCACTTGTGGAATACCTGCACAACAGGGACAGGAAGTAGTTCTTTTGGAGATTCTGGTCAACTAGTGGCTGTTGGAGCAGTGTTTTCCATTGAGAACGAGCTAGCATGCTACGGTTAGCCACCTTGTCTCTAGTGACGTAGAAAGTCGTGCAGATGTTGAACAGCTCACCCGGAGACTGAAGACAGAGGACATTCAGAAACCAGATCTCACTCAAAACAACATGGGTAATTTATTTCCAAGTGTTTATGTGTGTGGAAGCACCAGAGACACAAAATAACCCCCCAAATCCCAAATTTTGATTTTGATTTTTTCATAATGTGGGCACTTGATAATGTACGATTATATCAAACACTTTTGATTTTTGTCGTAACATCAAGTCGAGGGGAAAAAGACTTAAGACATCTCGGACTGAGTTTTATGACCAATTTACCCCAAATGACAGGAGTGCGCCCCAACACTAGGAAAACGCTCAGGAATTCATTCCGATATTTAAAGTGCCCATATTATGAAAAAAAACAAAGACCAAAGTTGGAGAAAGAGTTATCTAGCTACTGAGCATGTACAGCTCTCAAGATGGGATAGAAGTGACAAATCTCACTCTGGAGCTAAAACTAGTAAGATGTCTCACTCTGGAGCTAAAACTAGTGAGATGTCTCACTCTGGAGCTAAAACTAGTGAGATGTCTCACTCTGGAGCTAAAACTAACGAGATGTCTCACTCTGGAGCTAAAACTAGTGAGATGTCTCACTCTGGAGATAAAACTAGTGAGATGTCTCACTCTGGAGATAAAACTAGTGAGATGTCTCACTCTGGAGATAAAACAGAGACCTCAACACACAGGGTGAAAACAGGATTTGCAGCAATGTGCAGTACAACAAAAATATGGTGTTTTTAGAAAATGAAACCATGTAAACCTATTCTGGTCCAACCTCAAAATACAATTATGAACCTGAAAAGGAGAAGAATATGGCCAAATTATTATAATGAATAAATAAATTAGTCTGCGACAGTTATTTGCAGCAGTATTTGTGCACACACTGCTAACCTCCTCTCTGCAGTGGTGGCAGGAAGTCCAATGAGGAGAGACATTCTTAAACCAATCAGGACTGTTTGTCAGTTCGCACCAGATGTGTTACTGAGTGAAGATAGTGGCAAGCACAGACTCTGTCTGACAACGCACTCTCATACACCAGACTCAACTTGAATGAAAGAGAGAGGGAGTTAATTGCATGCTAGCGTTTCATGCTAATTAGCACCACCTTATCATTATCATTATGATATTGTGCCAGGAGTTGGGTCTGTCCCGGGGGTGGGGTGTTGTCTAGACGTGTAGCCATGCATACGGTTGTCTTGGATTCAAAATCTCACTATACTGCTACCACATTCGAATGAAAATCTCACGTCAACGTTCCCTCTGTGATTGGCCATGCTTCCCTTTCTTGAACCAAACGTAGGATAGAGTTTAATAACCTGAGTCAGAGCATTGCTGGATATTTTCCTTCTGTGGATCGTTTCTGTCTCTGATGTCTGGCAGCAGCACTGTGCTCATAGTTTCCATCCTGAGCCTGTCTGCTCCTTGTGTGTGTGTGTGTGTGTGTCACAAGAAGGGGGGGATGGGTTTGATATTCTTTGCATGTTGGGAAACAGAGAAAGTGAGTGCAACAGAGAGACATAAAGTGTGCTAAACATTCCTCTCTCTCTTTTTCTCCAGCGGTACTGAGTCACTCCTCAGTCTGGTTTTTCCATTTGTTCACTCTCAGCTGGCCTCCTCCTCTCCTCTTTTTAATCCAACGCATCCTTTGTTCACCATTTCACTATTTTCATTCTCTATCTTTCTCTCTATCTTTCATGTCCCATGTCCCCCTTCCTCAGAAAGAAACTTTGTTTGGATGATTGCCACGTTCCTCTCGGACCGTCCGCTGAGCCAACACGCCCTGCACACGTAAAAACAACGTAAACATTTGTTGCGAGCCTGTGATTGGCTGCAGTTGGGTATCCTGAGATGTTGCATTGGGACCAGAGGGTCTCCCTCTCCTGACGTGAATACTCTACCCCAGCTGTCCATCTGTCTGTCTGTCCGCTTGCCCGTACGTCCGTCTGTCTGTCCCTCCGCCCATCTGCCAGTCCGTTCGCCCATTCGTCCACCCGTCTGTCTGTCTGTCTGTCTATTTGTCTACCTGTCTAAGGGCCACATTACTTTATTATAGCTTCCTGCAATAGCATGCCATTTTATCGTTATATAGAGATCAACAAGGACCGCCCACTCTTTTAACGGCTCTGGTTCCGCAAGTTATTCCGAAATGCTAGTATTAAGAGTTAAACCCTGGAACCAAGCCAGACAGCTACAAGATAAGTTATGAACAAACATTGGATTTGCCGTAAAAAATGGCAACAAAGCCATTAAAAAGGCAAAAGTACAAGACTGTACAGAAACAATCATAGACTTATGTTAGAGGCTTGCTCTAGCAGTTTGCGAGTGTGTTAAACATTTCTATGGTAACAGCGATCTCTACCAAGAGACGTCGCTGTTACGCTTAGGATTGTGGGTAGTGCAGTATTTCTCCATAGAAATGCGAATAAAACATGTTTTTCTTAAAACAAGGTTGATTTCATACGGACGGTGGCTTCCACAGTGGCAGGAATTTTCCTTTCCCCACCCCGCAGCTGGTGGTCAGTCTTCCTCGGATGGTTTAGACATAATAATTTTGACTTATTAATGGAACCCGAAGACACATTTACGTAGCTTTGTTCCACTCTGGGAACTCAACAACCCAAAACCTGGAGCTTCTTATTTATTGAACCTGTAGGATAAGGTCAGGTCTGTGTTTTACAAACCAGAAGGTTTCAAACAGGGCTGCCCCTTGATAGTCAAAGATTCAAATCATTTAGACACCCCCACAGTTAGTATATATCCACGACGTTCCACTTCCGAGATTGCTCCGGTGCCGCTGGAGATTCAGCCGGATAGCCGTTACCTTTCCGCTTTCTTTGTGTTGGCATTTTAAACTCCTTTTGACCAATGAGGACTCTAGCTAACTACTCCTCAGGTCTCTGCAGGGTAAATCCAGACAGCTAGCTAGACTATCTGTCCAATCTGAAGACTATGGTTACCTGGTCCTCAGATCTCTGCATGGTAAATCCAGACAGCTAGCTAGACTATCTGTCCAATCTGAGGACTATGGTTACCTGGTCCTCAGATCTCTGCAGGGTAAATCCAGACAGCTAGCGAGACTATCTGTCCAATCTGAGGTCAATGGTTACCTGGTCCTCAGATCTCTGCAGGGTAAATCCAGACAGCTAGCTGGACTATCTGTCCAATCTGAGGACTATGGTTACCTGGTCCTCAGATCTCTGCAGGGTAAATCCAGACAGCTGGCTAGACTATCTGTCCAATCTGAGGACTATGGTTATCTGGTCCTCAGATCTCTGCAGGGTAAATCCAGACGGCTAGCTAGACTATCTGTCCAATCTGAGTTTTCTATTGATGACTAAAACTACTTCTGATCGTACATTCAGAAGCCACTATTATGTTTTTTTTCCAAATAATGTACAGATTTTTAGGCATTCTTTTAATAAATGGCATAAAAAATAGTGCACTCAACTGCCCCCCCCCCCTTTCTGAATGTTTACAACTTCTGGCTCCACCCATGGCCTTGCTCGGGGGCATGTCATGTCTCTGATATTTAGCCACTTTTACTACAGTAGTGATTCAATTACTATAAGTAATACTACTAAAAGTCATGCTGTCAATAGTGATTCTGAATGCTACTAAAACTACTATCGCAGGGAATATTGATACTGCTATTACTTCCACCAGCAGTATTATTACTACATGGTACCAAGTGTGAAATAGGAAGTATTTTCTGGGAGAAATTGGTGCAGCTCTAAGTTCAGTTTGACCTCATTGACAGAAAGAGAGAGAGAGAGTGGTTGAGTGTCATAGAGGAAGAGTTACAGAGCAGGGGGAGGGAAGGAGAGTGAGTCATACAGTGCATGTGGACGTGGCTTCTCTCTCTCTCTCTCTTTCTTCTTTGCTCCCGATCGCTGCGTCTCGTTCTTCGTCCGTCCCTCCTTTTGCTTCCCAAACCAGAGCGAGGCCTTCAATTATCTCTTTTATTGGCGGAGAGAGAGGAGAGAGACAGAAGAAGAAGACTGTGGACTATTCCAGCCATTCATCTCAACACGGCCTCCCTCTCTCTCTCTCTCTCTCTCTCTCACTCTCACTCTCTCTCAACCCAGGAAATTCTTTCATAATGTTGTTGAAGACTGATTCTGACTCCCTACCTCTCTCTCTCAATCTCTCAGTTGTAATTTCCATTAGGTGGCAGGTGGCAGTAGAGTGTAGTCAGTCTGCAATTTGGCCCCTGCACACACCCATTCCCATTGAAATAATTTATGACATCATAAAGGGCAATTTGCAGTCTTTCTATAGGCGTTAATTATGTCTGTCACTGGTCTGTTTCATGGAATTTCTATTACAACAAATACAACAATTCTGACAACCCGTTCTCACTTCCAAATGGTAAAATACTGACGCTTGTTCAGCGCCTCGCAGAGTCAGCGCCTCGCAGAGTCAGCACCTTGCAGAGTCAGTACCTACTAGCTACGGACTACTAGCCAGACAGAAGCAGTGCATGAGGGCCCTGACAGTACCTAGGTAAGGACTACTAGCCAGTCAGAAGCAGAGTATGAGGGTCCTGACAGTACCTAGTTAAGGACTACTAGCCAGTCAGAAGCAGAGCATGAGGGTCCTGACAGTACCTAGGTAAGGACTACTAGCCAGTCAGAAGCAGAGTATGAGGGCCCTGACAGTACCTAGGTAAGGACTACTAGCCAGTCAGAAGCAGAGTATGAGGGTCCTGACAGTACCTAGGTAAGGACTACTAGCCAGTCAGAAGCAGAGTATGAGGGCCTTGACAGTACCTAGGTAAGGACTACTAGCCAGTCAGAAGCAGAGTATGAGGGTCCTGACAGTACCTAGGTAAGGACTACTAGCCAGTCAGAAGCAGAGTATGAGGGCCCTGACAGTAGCTAGGTAAGGACAACTAGCCAGTCAGAAGCAGAGTATGAGGGCCCTGACAGTACCTAGGTAAGGACTACTAGCCAGTCAGGAGCAGAGTATGAGGGCCCTGACAGTACCTAGGTAAGGACTATTAGCCAGACAGAAGCAGAGTATGAGGGCCCTGACAGTACCTAGGTAAGGACTACTAGCCAGTCAGAAGCAGAGTATGAGGGTCCTGACAGTACCTAGGTAAGGACTACTAGCCAGTCAGAAGCAGAGTATGAGGGCCCTGACAGTACCTAGGTAAGGACTACTAGCCAGTCAGAAGCAGAGTATGAGGGCCCTGACAGTACCTAGGTAAGGACTACTAGCCAGTCAGAAGCAGAGTATGAAGGCCCTGACAGTACCTAGGTAAGGACTACTAGCCAGTCAGAAGCAGAGTATGAGGGCCCTGACAGTATCTAGGTAAGGACTACTAGCCAGTCAGGAGCAGAGTATGAGGTCCTGACAGTAGCTAGGTAAGGACTACTAGCCAGTCAGAAGCAGAGTATGAGGGCCTTGACAGTACCTAGGTAAGGACTACTAGCCAGTCAGAAGCAGAGTATGAGGGCCCTGACAGTACCTAGGTAAGGACTACTAGCCAGTCAGAAGCAGAGTATGAGGACCCTGACAGTACCTAGGTAAGGACTACTAGCCAGTCAGAAGCAGAGTATGAGGACCCTGACAGTACCTAGGTAAGGACTACTAGCCAGTCAGAAGCAGAGTATGAGGGCCCTGACAGTACCTAGGTAAGGACTACTAGCCAGACAGAAGCAGTGCATGAGGGCGAGCATTATAAAGTTTGTCTCTGAAGTAAAGGCTGGACTACAAAGAGCATAATATGAGCATGTTAAGGGTGTTTATAATTTCTTCTTTCCTGTCACCTGCATCTTCTGATCAGCTGACAGTAGACAGACGTTTTCACAGCTCTGTGCCGGCTCCAGAATAGAATATAAAAAACAACAATAATATCAAAGTAAAACTCACAATCCTGCGCCGTGTGTGCACCATACGCACACAGTTTAACCAAAGCATGAGACAAGACACAACACCCTGCTCCGCTACTTCCCCCCTTTACTGACTTTACTTTGCCCACCCCCGCTACACAGTTCCAAGAGCAATTTTCAGGAAGATATACAAGGACATACATCTGCAATTGAGAACAATAGCGCTGAATAAAGATAGGTAAACAATCAACATAGAACTAGTACTGTATGTACCTATGTATCTATATAAGCGACAATGAACAACGTACAATGCCTAGACTGTATAAGTTATATGTTATTAACAGATCTACTTATGAACATTGATCACATGTGACCTTTGCTGTTTAAATTTGTAATGAAAATGTAATGATTTCTTATGGTGTTAGTGTGCATTGTCTTTATTAATGTCTTTGGAATGAGCTGCAGGAAGTCCTGAACGTAACACTGTTTCAAGTAAGAGATTATTTTTGCTAATTTAAATCCAGCTCTGTGTCATGGCCGTGTGGGCAGTGTGTTCACATGATGCATAACACATTTTAAATTAAAGGAATTTACAATTTTTCTCCTAGGGCTAATAACGTCCTCCTTTGTTGTTTATTGTGGAAGTTGATGTCACAATGTTGAATGTTGGACACAGCAGGCCCAGGATGGCCAGGTAACAGGTGGTCAGGAGCACTGAACACACACACACACACACACACACACACACGCACAGGTAAAACACGATAGGTGTGACCCTCCCGTTCCTACCATACACACACTTGCAGTAAATGACTTTTAGCAGGAGGCCCCTTCATACACACACACACACACACACACACACACAGGAAACCCTAAAACGTGTCTCCTCTCCTGTTTTTGCCAGTAGCGTAAACTTCAAAAAGCCATTAGCTTCCTTTCATGAATAGCCCATTATGCACACACACACACACACACACACACACACACACACGTTTAACCGTTGCTGAGGATCTCAAAAGCAGTAATGAGAAAGCAGCAGGTAGGCTATCCTTTTCATCCTCCCTCCGTCTCTCTCACACACACACACACACACACACACACACACAGTCTTGCTGTGTGTGATGACACACAGCTGTGTATTCAGGTTTTACAACCTGAGAGGAAGTGCAAAGTCGACAACAGAGCAACATCAAAGCGGCTGCTACTGTACAGTTAAGTACAGTTTGATTCAAAACATGCCCGGTTTAGTTGAGTTCCATCTCATCCCTACAAACTCACATTGTGCAGAAGGTGTCGTCCTGAACTGAGGCACCAGGGTGCTCTTCAGTTTGGGGACCTTGTTGTAGTTTAGAAGGAATCTGAGTCCCTCAAGAGGGGAATGTAAAAAAGCCTTTTATATCTCTTGGGTGGTACATGATTCAAACACGCCTATGTGTTTCAGCATTAAGGACTTCATGGGGGCTCCTAGGCCTCAAGACCTACTGGAAGTCCCTTTGGTTGCTGGGATCTGGGGATTGGCTAATCAGGATTGATGATTGACACCTGGATCAACTGATTGTTCACTTGTCCATAATTAGGAGTGCGTGGACAGTCTCTCGTCCTCTCTCTCTCCTCAGGGTGGCTTGGTTTGCTTGGACCTTTGGTTGAGTGACTTTGCGTTCTAACATTACTACACCCCCACACGTCCATACACTACACACATTACTGATGAACTGATAACTGATAGCACATTTACCTTTGTTTAGTTAAATACATTGATTTAATTGATCAAACGTGTGTTCTCCACATTTTGTCATATCTTTGAGCAGGTCATGACACAAGTCACTCTAAAACATAAAAGCATGCAGTGAAGGCCCCGTAGTATGCTCATTTTCAGTTTCAAACTTGTATTTTGGGTTTCTAGTAAAATATATTCACATGCTTTAAAGTAAAAAAAAAAGTTTATCTTTATTCATGATGTTCATCTTTATTGTGTGAAACGCTCTGTTTTAGCGCCTGTCTCTTTAAGCCTCCCTCCCAAAAAAGCCCACTTGGCTCTAATTGGTCAGCGTTTACAGCAGTTTCTGCATGCGGTCTGTGTGCATGTCTTTTTGGGATTGAGCGTTTCACTGTATTCATATAGAACCTGGAACTTAAAATCTCACTATTTGCAATATGGGACCTTGTTGAGGTCACCACAGTTGCTTGATTCTCCTCTAAGGTTGAGAGCCAACATAATCATTTCCCTACATTTACTGGCACTCCACAGCCATGATGCCCTCACATGAACTAGAGTAGTCTGCTGGCATGTGCACACTGATATTTACAATCCATAGTTTTGTGGCAGCGGATGCCCATGTGAGTGTAAAGACAGCATCAGTATGTTGTCTCTGTCCACACACACACGCAATGGAGATTTAATCTCTTTGGATTTTGGACTCAAAAGAAGCAATCTGACCACCTCTGTCGGTCACGTGTTTTTGCATTGTACAAACTTATTGGGATTTGTCCTTTTGGGATTTGTCCTGCATTTGAAACAGTTCAGATTGTGTGTGTGTGTGTGTGTGTGTGTGCGTGCATGTGCATGTGTGTGGTTACAGCGAAGGCAGCTCCACCCTGCAGTCTGACTCTCTGCTAACTGACCACAGGGCATTATGACTACAGTAGAAAGTCAGTCAGACACTATAATATCAAACAGTCAGACAATCTATCAGTCAGTCAGCAGGAGAGAGACAGTCAGACAAAATATCAAACAGTCAGTCAATCTATCAGTCAATCAATCTATCAGACAGTCAATCTATCAGACAGTCAATCAATCTATCAGACAGTCAATCTATCAGACAGTCCATCAATCTATCAGACAGTCAGCCAATCTATCAGAAAGTCATATAATGATGATACAGTGAGGAAAATAAGTATTTGAACACCCTGCTATTTTGCAAGTTCTCCCACTTAGAAATCATGGAGGGGTCTGAAATTGTCATCGTAGGTGCATGTCCACTGTGAGAGACATAATCTAAAAAAAAAAATCCAGAAATCACAATGTATGATTTTTTAACTATTTACTTGTATGATACAGCTGCAGATAAGTATTTGAACACCTGAGAAAATCAATGTTAATATTTGGTACAGTAGCCTTTGTTTGCTGTTCCAGAGGTCAAACGTTTCCTGTAGTTCTTCACCAGGTTTGACACACTGCAGAAGGGATTTTGGCCCACTCCTCCACACAGATCTTCTCTAGATCAGTCAGGTTTCTGGGCTGTCGCTGAGAAACACGGAGTTTGAGCTCCCTCCAAAGATTCTCTATTGGGTTTAGGTCTGGAGACTGGCTAGGCCACGCCAGAACCTTGATCTGCTTCTTCCAGAGCCACTCCTTGGTTCTCCTGGCTGTGTGATTCGGGTCATTGTCATGTTGGAAGACCCAGCCTCGACCCATCTTCAATGCTCTAACTGAGGGAAGGAGGTTGTTCCCCAAAATCTCCCAATACATGGCCCCGGTCCTCCTCTCCTTAATACAGTGCAGTCGCCCTGTCCCATGTGCAGAAAAACACCCCCAAAGCATGATGCTACCCCCTCCCCCCATGCTTCACAGTAGGGATGGTGTTCTTGGGATGGTCCTCATCATTCTTCTTCCTCCAAACACGGTTAGTGGAATTATGACTTTCTCCCATGACTCCTCTGGATCATCCAAATGGTCATTGGCAAACTTAAGACGGGCCTTGACATGTGCTGGTTTAAGCAGGGGAACCTTCCGTGCAATGCATGATTTCAAACCATGACGTCTTAGTGTATTACCAACAGTAACCTTGGAAACGGTGGTCCCAGCTCTTTTCAGGTCATTGACCAGTTCCTCCTGTGTAGTTCTGGGCTGATTTCTCACCTTTCTTAGGATCATTGAGACCCCACGAGGTGAGATCTTGCATGGAGCCCCAGTCCGAGGGAGATTGACAGTCATGTTTAGCTTCTTCCATTTTCTAATGATTGCTCCAACAGTGGACCTTTTTTCACCAAGCTGCTTGGCAATTTCCCCGTAGCCCTTTCCAGCCTTGTGGAGGTGGACAATTTTGTCTCTAGTGTCTTTGGACAGCTCTTTGGTCTTGGCCATGTTAGTAGTTGGATTCTTACTGATTGTATGGGGTGGACAGGTGTCTTTATGCAGCTAACGACCTCAAACAGGTGCATCTAATTTAGGATAATAAATGGAGTGGAGGTGGACATTTTGAAGGCAGACTAACAGGTCTTTGAGGGTCAGAATTCTAGCTGATAGACAGGTGTTCAAATACTTATTTGCAGCTGTACCATACAAATAAATAGTTAAAAAATCATAGATTGTGATTTCTGTCTCTCACAGTGGACATGCACCTAACAATTTCAGACCCCTCCATGATTTCTAAGTGGGACAATTTGCAAAATAGCAGGGTGTTCATATACTTATTTTCCTCACTGTATATGAGCTGGATACATGGTTAAATGTCATTACCAGTGTACCACCAATCGCTCCCAAAACGTGCCAGTTAGAGAGGAAATGCCCTGAACATATTCTTTGTAAATCTTTACAATCACTTCCCCAAATTACCAAGCAGGCCTGTCTTGTTGCATAATCCATATTCTCTTCTCAACTGGACATGTTCAGCGTGTTGCTCGCTAGTTCAAAGTTTGTTGTTGTTTTGATGTCAGGTTATTATCCTGAATAGATAGAACATACTCTACACATGCTTGTTTGGCTGATAGGTCACATAGGCCTTAATGCTTTAAGTCCCAGTTTAATGTTAGGCTTAGGCCAACACATCTTTGTTCTGCCAGTCCTAATGAGAGAGGCGGGACGGAAAATATATAATATCTCCATTCATCAAAGATTCAAACAGAAATCAAAAGATAAAATGCATTAGATTGGATAATAAGTCCACATGATGGTGGTTAGTCCTGTACACATACTTTGGCAGTATTATGTTTGTATAGCCCAAATCATACACATCTCACACACACACACACACACACACACACACACACACACACACACACACACACACCCTGTCAAAATATAACTGTAAAAGAACTGCACCTGTCTCCCAAACCCGCCCCAACTCCAATCCACCTGAATTCCTCTTGATCTTTTGGAGTTGGATTTGTTACATGTATCTTTATACCGTATTCACAAAGACTTGGATCCGGACTAGAGGGATAAAAATATATTTGTGAGGAATTTTCCATGTTTGGAGGAGTGCTCTAAAGGCAAGCCAACAAGGACTCAGAGCCAAACGGGAACTAATTTGAGAGTGTTAACTGTGCTGTTTTGTTAATTGTAGGGATTCTGAGGCCCTTTAAGTTATTCAGCCAAAACCAACTCTGTGACGCCTCTGACTGTTACAGAAGCTGCCATGTTGTCTTGTTAGCCCTCCCTTCCATCTCAAAGGTGGAGGGAAAGCACACATACAGTATGTGGAGTTACACAACAGGTAATTTCATGCAGCCAATCAGATCGATGGAGGAGGGTCTGGGTACATTCTGGTAATTAAAGCCTACATGGCTAGCTGTTTCCTGTTCAAACATCTCCGACAGTAAAAGTGATTTATTGGGAACAGTTAAATCATTTTTCCTCTCTGCTCATCTCCTTCCACCTTTCTGCATCCTGCTGTCATCCCTCCATCCCTCCCTCTTAACATTCTTACATTCTTCTCCCCCTTCTCGGCGCACTCTGAAGAGCGGCTTGTAGGGGGGATAATAGAGGGGGAAACAGCTGGGAGTGACAAAACATGAAGGCTTAGGACCCCAAAACCCTCACCTCGCCCCCCCTTGCCTATCTTTGCTGAAAGATGAGCGGCAGAAACCAAATGACACTGACACCTGGACTGACAGCCGCCCATCACTTAAGTGTGTGTGTGTGTGT
Source organism: Etheostoma nigrum (assembly GCA_029931835.1). Taxonomy (NCBI): domain Eukaryota; kingdom Metazoa; phylum Chordata; class Actinopteri; order Perciformes; family Percidae; genus Etheostoma; species Etheostoma nigrum. The sequence continues at coordinate 478,344 of CM057251.1, read as the reverse complement.
GTGTGTGTATGTGCGTGCGTGCGCACATGCGTGTGTGTGCGCGCCTGTGTATGTGTGTGTGCTTGTGTGTGTGAGCATCTGTGCGTGTGTGTGTGTCTGTCCGTGTGTGTGTGTGTGTGTGTGCGTGCACACACGCTTTGTTTGAACTCTTACGTGTTTGAGATGCTAGATGCATAAATATATTATGAAATGCAGAAGGGAGGCAGTAATGAAAAACTGTTTTTGATGTACATTTGATGTTGTTTATGAGAAAGAGGTCATAAATATCACAAACTCTCAACTCACAAAATAAAATGCTAGCCCCAATGTTTGGTAAAGTGACTGGATGCTCTCGCTGTCTAACTTCCTACAACGGCTCCAGTGAAATAGAACTGGCGGGTGTATCTTTAGTGGAGCGGAGAGCTGCGTTCCTCGCGCTTCTGGGACGCGTTGTGAGGGTGGGGGGGATCATTTGAACGCAGCACAGACCTGCCCCTGCAATCAGAATGCAGGCTGGTCTCATCAATCATCGTTGTTTCTACATTTTGCTGGCTGCAGACCCGATAAGGAGAAACACAGTTACTTCTTATGAAGGTAAATATGGTGCAAAAGTGAGAGCGCGTAGATGCGATGTGAGCACTTGTAAAATATGACTTGAGAGCTTGTAAAAAAAAATCTGTACTCGTGTTTTTTTTTTTCACTTGACAACTTTTCCTACAACCACAACTCAGTGATTCCAACCATCACACAGCGGCAAGTCTGCGCTCTCCACTTTTGCAACACTTCTTGCGGTACATTTGGTGCAAAACTAATTTGTACCTGTGGACTAACCGTACGTTCACACCGCCAGCGACTTGAGCGTCTAAAGATGCCGGAAGTCATTCATTTTCAATGGAAGCCGGCTTCTCTCAGCTGCCAGGAGCGTCAAATCTGTCGGCGTCGCGTTTTGGGCGTTTTGAGCGTCTTGAGCGTCAATCTGAAAGTTGAAATTTTTCAACTTTATGGTAATGAGCTATGACGCGGTTCAGCGGCCTGCAGCGGCTAACGCCAGCGGCCAATCGGAATATAGAAGTCCTTCACGCTGACTGATTCCGACGATGTAATCTTTTCGTTCCTACCAAAACATTTGTTCCGAGGAAAAATGGAGGAGAAGCTCATCATCGCCGTTGCTGGGTTTCCGCACCGCAGGCAAATAGCCAGGCGCTCAGCAGGACATATTGCACGGCGGTAATTGGTGCTATTCATCATAATGAGCGGCCCTACTTTGGACAACACGCTGTCAAACTGCTCCGTGTCCAGCCTGAAGTGCCGCTGGAACCTCTCGTCATCAAGCCGCAGTTGCTGCACCAGACTGTGATACTCTCCGAATTGATAACGGTCCTGGAGGGTGTCGTGAACCCAAAATCTCCGAGTACGACGTCTTCTCCGCAAATACAATACAGCAGCAGCACCAAACACAACTACTTCGCGATGATCCATAATTATCCAGTGATACACATAAAAGGACAAGCGCGAAATATTTACGAAAGCGGGAAGGCAATTCAGTTGCTCACAACACCGATTTGACCAATAGCGCTATACGAACGCCGCCACGTCAGAGCGGCCGAAGCGTCTGAAAGCGTCCGACAGCGTCCTCGTACTTTTTGACAAGCGTCCTTGGCGGGGCGTCCAGAGCTTTTTTGCAGCTCAAGTCGCTGGCGGTGTGAACGTACGGTTAGTCTGTGGAGCTTATTTATGTAGCATGAAAGCTAGCATTAGCTAACTAGCAGCCAGCCCACTTCTAAACACTGTAAATACCTTTTAATTATCTCAACATTTTTTAACAATCCGACTGAAACACTGGCGGTGAGCCCTGGAGCCCACCGCCAGTGTTGGTGGAATAGCAAGCTAGCGTTAGCAAACTAACCCTGCTTATAAATAAATACATTTTAGTTATCCTAACACATTTAACAGTCAAACTGAAACACTGGCGGTGAGCTCCAGGTCCTGTAGCCGCGGACGGATCGCCATCAGTGGGTTAAATTGTATTTATTTGTAAGTGTGCTTGTTGGTTAGTTCGCTAACGCTAGCTTGCTATTCCACCAACACTGGCGGTGGGCTCCAGGGGGGCTGTGCCGCTGCTACCGGGTCTGGAGCTCTCCGTGTCCCGCTGGAGATCAGATCACGTCGAGGTCGGCAGCGGAGCTTTCTAGCGATGTTTCCACGCTGGCCAAACCCCAATGATGGCGGTCCGTCTTTATGGGAATAACGACAAAAAAATATGATGTGCCTGTAGAGTAGTCATTGTAGTCTTCTTTTAGTAGTTCTTCTCTTCTATATTCTCTTCCAGTGCTATACTTACAGCCACTTATGTGTCTGTCACCAGTGTACAGCAGTAATAATCTAACAGAAACAGAAGTAGCAGTAATGACCGTAATACGAGGCCTGAAGAAAAAACTCTTTTAACTTCCAGGTTGTGAGATAGCAGGAAGCATGTCACGTCCATTCGCCAAGAATGTGTGTTGGAAAATATTCCAAGCATCCCCAACCTCAATGACTGTAATCTGGACATTCACCTCGGCAACAGGTTGAGGATGCTTGGCAACGGGGTAAAGCTGGGAATGATAATGATTTAATGATTGATCCATACAGCGTAGAAATAGTTTGAATACTTTACAGTGCTCAGCATCACAAAACTATCCTACGTTTTTTTTAATACGTTTTTAAATGAATGTCAAGTTTTTCTAAACTGCTAGTAGTCAATATCATTTCGGAGATTGCTTTGGGGCCGCCTGAAGTGTCCTCCACCTTCCTGCTTCTTTGTGTTGGCGTTCTAAGTGGACTTTTCAGTTAATGCAAAAATCCAAAACAAGGAAAAACACCTGAAAACCATCCCAAGAAGTTCCTTCATATTAACCCAGTACATTAGCTCGTATTTCTAGGACTACTCTAACCGTGTAGCAAACATAACATAAGTAAAAGTAAAATCAAACTTTTTGGAGTGTAGTCTAGAAGTACACAAACTACTCAATTACAGTAATGCGAGTTGTTGTAATCTATTACTTTCCACTTGTGATTATGAATAAGTAGGAGACAGGTCTTATTTTATTGAGTTAATCATAGCTTTGAGTTCAGGTCCAAAGCCATTATGTGGCACCTCTGGATGCTCGGTGGCTCTGATGGTGTTGTGGCGATGACGTGGCGATGATGCCATTGCAGCGTCATGGCTACTGATAAACTAAGTATTTCTTTCTTTTTAACAGTCTCAGACCTAATTTGATAATCTCCTATCCTTTTTTTTCAAATGACTTCATTCTGTGTATTTCTGTGTTAAAGAAAAGGTGATATGTCAGAGATATATTAGAGAATCATTTGAAAATGTTCATGGCTTCTCTTAAAACAAATTTGACTTTTCTTCTTTTCAAAAACCTTGAGCCAACATATTCCATATTTATTTGTGCTCGGGTACAATCTGTGGACAGCTCCTTCATTATGAACTACTCACTTCACTACAGACAACCACAAATTAATTCTATATTTGTATTATCTTTTTACAACTGACTGACATACAAATAAATCCAAATAATATCATGTAATCTCCCACATGGTGTGACCAACGCTGTTAACACCTGTCCATTTTCCACATCATATATAAAATCGTATTTGACATTATTCTTTACAAAATAAATCAAATTAATATAAGGGACAGTATATGTGTAAATCCATAGCCCATATAACAGAAATGTGTTATATTTTGTATCATATTCGTGTTCTGTGGCCTTTATTAAAAGTTCTTGCTCAGTTTGTGGCAAAGGGAAGGGTTTATACATATTGAGTTTTTATAACAATAATATGTAATGTAATATATTAAAGGCTATGACAAAAAAATATTCAATGATGATTGATGCATTTATTATGATTACAAGTAAAGTGTTGAAGTGGTGAAACTGTATATTTTTTAAGTTATATAAGAATAGATTTCGTAACGGAACAAGGAACAGTAATAGCCCAATTATTTTTTTCATACAATGTGTTGTGTTTAATTCTTGAATATGTTCACAAATAAACATTGCTATTCCATTCTGCATTTCCAGCCAGGAGTGTAATTAATATGTCATCCATATACATCCGCACGTCATCTGCATACAAGGAGACTTTATTAGTACTCTTCCTTTCTGAAAGTCACAGTTGCATTAACAGGATCATTTCTTTCTTCATTTTTGTGACATAAGTGTCTTTCTACCTCCTATCTGACCTTACGGAATACTTAATTTCATTTTAATCTCTTCTTCCCTTCCTTTTGAGCAGGAATCCAACACATTTCCATGGTTTTTCATCAAATCTGCTCTTCCAGGGAAATGCTGGAAATTACAGAGTTGAAAATCCACTGAACACCCAGACTTTACTGCTATACAGCTCTGCAATGTGCTGTAATTAGATCATACTTATACATATGGACTCTCTCTCTCTCTCTCTCTCTGTCTCTTTCTCTCTCTCTCTGTAATCAAACATATTGTTCTGCTTAGAAAAACTGACCTGACCTACCAACATGCCAAAGTTAAGCCAATGAACACACAACTAATTACACAGCTCTGTGAATGCTAAAAAATACTTTTTATGAATCAAAGCCTTTATGTACATTTATAAAACTAAAGAGACACACACTGCTTTACTCTTTAATTTAGGTCCAATTATTCTTTAGTTTAAAAAAAGGCTCAATCCTCAGTTCCACGGCAACAACATAACTGGTCCGGACTACAGTGAAGGAAATTCACACTACACGTGTTATTATAGTATGACAAAGAAACTTTTAAAAGTAAGCCCCAGTCATTTTTTTAGTATCTTTTTATTTCTGGTTTAAACTGAATACACTACAATTACAGCTGTTCAATCAGTTCAGCAAAAACTTCTTGAGTTCACTCACACTCATTTCATTCCAAACAGCATGGAAGGTTCAGTCCAGTCCAATCAGAACGTGTAGGGACTCAGAATGCTGAAATCAAGATCACGTCTTGTGGTTTTCAGCGTGTCATGTTGCATGTTGAAACACTGGGTCCTGTCTAAGGTTGGTTATTGTTTGTGTTTTGTCCAATACCAGTGCTAAAATTATATTTTTAAAATGGTGCCAGTGCCTAAATGGTGCCTGAACCGATACTTACTGGAAAAAAGATTAAAAACAAAGGAATAGCAAAAAGCGGCAGGCCCCTTTTAATTAACGATTTACCCAAAATAAAAAAAAAACATTGAAACAAATTATTTTTAAACTGAAAGGGAATGCCATTCCATCGCAACTACAAAGTGCAACTACAGTGCCGTTCCAGTCCTTCCCCGGCTGCAATGACAGGACAGAGAGAAGAGCTATGGAAGAACCGGAAACGCTGACCAATCAGAGCAGACTAGGCTTTTTTTAGGAGGGGGGCTTAAAGAGAGGGGCACTAAAACGGAGCGTTTTGGACAGAGCCATATACAGGTATATACAGACAGACATTATGAGAAAAATAAAGTGTTTTTATTGAACATTAAAGCATGTAAATATGTTCCTTTTTGGCCAAACACTTTTATTATCAGGATTGACGAAAAGCTCTCTTTCATATTCCACACTGATAATCTTGTGTGTAGACTCAGAAAAAAAAGCTATTTCTACAGAAACAAAAGCATATTTCAAGTTTGTCTTGATATCTTGACTGATGATGTGATTCATAGACATGCATTCTCTGGACTTAGTCTGTCATGCTTTCTTGAGATAACCGCTCATGCCTACGGTACACATCCTTGCATTTTATATGAAATTCTTGGCTGGTCTTCTTGATACTCACTGGTACCTCTTTAGCTCTAAGGCTGTTATTGGAACACTGAAAACTTCTCTGCCACTCGGAGGGCCTTCATCACACTCACTCTGCTGACTGGCTTTACTTCCTGTTCCACAAGCTCGGTCTGAACTAAAAAAAATGCTTTCAGTTTTAGTGCACTTTCTTAAAATCATCTCACTTGTTCCGTTCGGACCATGTAGGAATCTGGTTTTACGTCTGCAAACTTCTACTTGTAACTGTTTTACATAACTGTATTTTATTTTGTATCCATATTATTGCATTAATTAATTCTGTTTTATTGTCTTTCTATTTTTCTTATGATTGAACTTTCTGTGTTGTTCTGTAATCTGACTCGATGACATTGAAAATGATGGATGGTTGAATAAATTAAATTTTTTTGAAAACTAGTATTAAACCTGCAATAACATGTTTATTGGACCACATTGGGTGGCAGAAATGAGCTTGGAACAAAAGCTAAAAGTGTGTGTGTGTGTGTGTGTGTGTGTGTTTGTGTCTCGCCGCTTACCTCTGCTGGGATTGTCGTTGATTTGCCTGTATTTACTGTTTGTCACTCGAAATGTGTCACCGATGCTGGTATATGACCGCCTGACTCTTTTAAGTATATGTAAGTCTGCGGATAAAGTTTTGATCTACGGCTCTGGCGGTCAGTCAGGTACGCCGCCGCCGCCCTTCCTGGCATCCATTCTGGCCTACCTACGGCATCAGGCCTGTCTGCCGCTACGCAACAAGCGCCGCAGGAGACGCGGCAAGAGAGGAAGAGTACGTGTCAGGCTCAGAGCATACCTGGCATCATCCTCCACCTGCGATCTGGGCCATCCATGTGTCCGATCTTCCATGCAGTTCATCGGCTGCAATCTACGGCATTCTCCGGTATACAGTTCCGGCTGGCTCCGGCAGACTGTACCGGACTCCGAGTGCCCGTCTCCCGGCTGCTGGAACAGGAAGCGCCCCACGCGAGGCTGTGTGCACGGGAATCTCCGCCAGCTCAGTTGTGCTTCCCAACAGACTGAAAGGCGCCCGATTCGCATGGCGCTGATCAATACTAGATCTCTCACAAATAAGAATTTTATATTGAATGACTTTTTTACAACCAATGACCTGGGCTTTCTGTTGTTGACGGAAACCTGGCTGAAACCAGGTGATGACAGCGCCTTCTCGGAGCTCCCCCCCCCCCCCAGCTATTCTTTCCTCAACTCTCCCAGAGTGTCAGGTCGAGGTGGTGGGCTGGCCACGCTCTTCAGAGACAAATTCAGATGCAGGTCACTATCTGCACTTAGTTATAATAGTTTTGAACTTCAGCTGTTTGTGGCTGATCTGGATTCTCCTGTGTTGTGTGCAGTTGTTTATCGCCCACCAAAACTCAACAAGGATTTTATTTGTGAGTTTTTAGCGGATGTTGTTCCTAAATACGACAAGCTCCTGGTTTGTGGGGATTTCAATATCCATGTGTGTTGTCCCTCAAACCCACTTGCTCATGATTTTAAAACACTTTTGAACTCTTTTGGTCTTAACCAATGTGTGGAAGGGCCGACACATCATCTAGGCCACACCCTGGATCTCATCATCTCCTTTGGGCTTTCAGTTTCACTTGGAGAAATAACTGAAACTGGTATCTCAGATCACTTCCCCATCAGGTTTGAGATCAGTGTTCCATCTCCCGCTATTAAGCCTGTCTACTCAGCTTCTAGGCGCTGCTGCATCACCTCTTCTTCAGCTGGAGAGTTTGCATCTGTGTTTGTGGGCTCACAGTTTTATGTAAAGAATGGTCTAGTCTCTCCCTCTTCCCCAGATAACATTCTCTCTGTATTCCATTCCACATGCACTGACATTTTAGACTCTATTGCCCCTCATCGGATTAAAGGTGTTTAACCTAAGGCGGACCCCTGGCTAAATGACACCACAAGAGCTCTTAGGCAACACTGCAGACAAGCTGAACAAAGATGGAAGAAAGACAATTTACACGTGTCACTGGGTGTATTAAGGGACAGTCTAGCCACATACCAGAATGCTGTGAAGGTGGCGAAGATGCAGCATCTCTCTTCTGTCATAGCTAGCAGTTGCCATGAACCAAGATTGTTATTTAATACTATTAACTCATTAACTCATAAATCCATGCTCCTCTGCTCCGACAGATGTGTCAATCAGTACATGCGAGAAATTTCTCGGTTATTTTATTGACAAAGTAGCATCTATTAGGAAAATCACCAGTGCTAATTTTAAGGTGTTTTTACCTGCTTCTCCTACACACTCTGATTTGTTTCTCTGACGTTACTTAGTGAGGTTGTACAACACATGAAACCTACCAACTGTCCCTTAGACATTGTCCCCGCCAAAATGGTGAAGGAGGTTTTTAATACCATTGGGGTGAGTCTTCTTACTCTTTTTAATTCCTGTCTTACTGTAGGTTCTGTCCCAGCTGCCTTTAAACATGCTGTGGTCAGGCCCCTACTTAAGAAGCCTAATCTTGACCCTACAGTGCTGTCCAATTTTAGACCAGTCTCTCATCTGCCTTTTCTTTCAAAGGTTTTAGAAAAAAAAAATGTTTATACAGTTACTTATTACTTAAAAGTCTTTTTACAACTGAACTGTGTTTTTGAAAAATTTCAATCTGGTTTTAGATCACGTCACAGCACTGAGTCTGCACTGTTGAGGGTACATAATGATATTGCCTTGTCTGTAGATGCCGGGAATCCTACTGTTTTAGTCCTTTTGGACCTCACAGCGGCGTTTGATACAGTGGACCATGCAGTCCTCCTCTCACGCCTTGAGAATTGCGTAGGCATCAGAGGTTTGGCACTCAAATGGTTCAGCTCCTATCTGTCAAATAGGAGCTTTTCTGTTATGATTGGGGACCTCTCCTCGTCAGTTGCTCCTCTCTCTTGTGGGGTACCACAGGGATCCATTCTTGGCCCTATTCTGTTTTCTTTATATACAGTATGCTGCCTTTAGGGGCGATTATAGGAAAGCACAACCTGTCATTTCATTGTTACGCAGACGATTTGCAAATCTATTTGCCTATGAAAGCAAATGACATTGTTGCACTAAACTCCCTGCTAAGCTGGATCGCTGATATTAAGTTGTGGCTTTCAGACAATTTTCTTAATTTGAACGATAGTAAAACAGAGTGTATTATTTTCAGTACTCCAGGCATGCAGAATGGCCCAGCTGTGAGTTTGGGAGCTCTGGCATCTTGCACGAAGTCTGTTGTCAAAAACTTGGGGGTTACTTTTGATTGCAGCATGAAATTTGATAAGCAGATCAGTAATGTGGTTAAAATGAGCTTTTTCCAGCTTCGCCTGCTGGCTAAAGTTAAGCCTTTTCTGAGCAGGCACGACATTCATGCTTTTATCAGTTCAAGGTTGGACTACTGTAATGCCCTCTATGTTGGTCTGAATCAGACCTCCATCTCACGTCTTCAACTTGTTCAAAATGCTGCTGTTTGCTTTTTAACAAATACATCTAGACGTGCACACATCACTCCCGTTCTCTACACCCTGCATTGGCTCCCGGTGCGTTTTAGAATAGATTTTAAGATTTTATTGTTTGTATTTAAAGCTTTAAACGGTCTCGCCCCAGAGTATTTGTCTGAAATTTTAACTGTGCGGGAGCACAACCGGTCATTGCGGTCTTCAAATCAGCTGGTTTTAGAAGTCCCAAGGTCCAGGTATAAACGGTGGGGTGACCAGGCTTTTGCTGTTGCTGCCCCGAGACTCTGGAACAAGTTACCCCCTGATATACGTACTGTTACAGATGTCGCTCTTTTCAGGTCCAAACTCCAAACATATCTGTTCAGTCTGGCTTTGAATACGTAGCAGTGGTGTGACAATTTCACTCTTTTGTTTCTTTGTAACCTTTTCTGATTTTACTGTTTTCTATTTTCACTCTTACTGTTGTATGTTGTGATTTTACTTATTTTGTTAAGCACTTTGGATACCTGCTGGTAGTTGTAAAGTGCTCTATAAAGTGTGTGTGTGTGTGTGTGTGTGTGTGTGTGTGTGTGTGTGTGTGTGTGTGAACATATTTGTGCGTGTTGAATTGTGACGCTTGGAGGATTCGATCGTACTGGATGTTGAACCAGGGGAATGATGAGGTGGCTCTTTCTTTCCTTTCTTCTTCCTTTCTGCCTCGCTTTCTTCCTGAAAGACGGATTGCATTCCCTTCTCTTCCCTGTAAAGAAAGGCAGGCAGACACATGGATAATGTGAAGGTGTCTGCAGTGTGTGTGTGTGTTTAAGACAGAGAGAGAGAGAGAGAGAGAGAGGATGAGTGAATTAGAGGCTTGCTTGGCCAGCTTCAGACATGTGCAACGTGTCTGCTGCTGCTGGATCAGATGGCTCAGAGCTGCTGTTCTGCGTCTCCCTGCAGCTCTGCTGCTCCATAATGTCTGCTTTCTGCTTAATTACAGCTCACCTGCAGCCCGGCCGGCGCTGGGGCGAGGGGGGCGAGAGAATAGCCCATATAAACCTTTATTTGGACTGGGGGGGGGGGGGTGGGGGGTGCGTTTATTATTTAGAGCAAATAACAATCATAAGGTCTGCAAACCCCATCATTTTGCAGGTATTTAAAAACAGAGGCCATTTCAGCCACGCTAAAAAAATGCAAACATCTGGTTCACTAAAGTGTGAAAGCTTTTTTTCATAATCGGCTGCTTCACTCAGGCAGGTATCTATCTATCTATCTATCTATCTATATTTCTATCTGATAACATGGAGACAAAGCAGCAGCACCTATCACATGTGCCCCTTAACGTTGTTATATTTATCCATTTTAATACTGGGGGTCTGAGAGCCAAAGAGTCAGACAAAGGAAGGGGAGAGCTGTGACAGCTTGATCCAGGTAACTTTGTCTCTAGGATATCCTATGTAATAAATGGATTCACATCAACATCTAAGATTTTGACTACTAATTGAATGAACCCTGAGAATGGAGCAGGATTCAGCTCCAACAATTTCTATTAAACCTATTGAAATAGGAGGATCCTTCTAGATCTCAGATGGAGGCATTCTGAATCTTCTCACACATCACTATTTGATACACAGCGCTCTTTAGCCTAGGTCATTAGCCTAAGTCTGCAGGTTCTCAACAACTCCCTAGTACCAACTGAAATACTTCAAACATAAGCATGTGGCCAACTTTAGGATAAATATAAATTAGGACAAAATTCCCGCCTGTGATCATGATGATATTTCAGTAAGTTTATGTGTATGCATCACTCTTTCCAAAAGCAACAAATTGGAGCACTGACTCTTCAATGTGAACCTGCCCTATTAAAAATGAACGGCACTTTATGGTTGAGGATGGAGTTTTGAGACTACATTAGCTGCTACACACCGCATCTCCAACCGAATCGAGATGCGGTAACGCCATTGTGGTGATGCAGGACAAAGAAGAAGAATGTGGAATAACAAAGATTATGTCTCTTGATCTGCTGCATCAATTCAGATATTTTAAAACTGAGCACACTGATCATCAGTAAGTTCTGGGAGCCATTCAGTGATACAGGGTAGTGGCTGTTAGATGCAAATTAAAGGGGCACTCTAGGAATTTAGTATTGTACTTTCATAATGTTGGATGACTGACAAAAGACAGGTTTTTAAAAGCACAGTTTAAAGTGAAGCAGCAGAAGTCGAGATATCCTGACATCCGGCCCTTAGTACAGGCGAAGGGCTAAAAAAAGCTGGATCCTACAGTTCCCATAATACCGCTTTTCATCTGAGCCTCCCTGCCATGGTAATGCTGCTTTGTTCTAACTCCATGCACCATGCTTTTGATCCAGTTTGTACAGATAGAAAGTAAAGCTAACATGTTGATAATGTGGTGTCTAGTTGTCTCTGTCTGACGTGCACTACACGTTGTGGCGTTACATGTCTCTCGGCCGTGGTTTGGTAGCGTTGCATCCCCCCCCAACTCCTACTGCAGATGTCTCACCGTGGTCAGAAAGAACAGGGGACACACTCTAGAGTCTATATATATATTCGTTCCAAAACTAATCACCGTCACACTCTCACTTCTCCCTCGCTCTATCACCCACTCCCCCCACACACACACACATGCAGGCTCGACACACACACCAGCGCACCAGTATAAACACCAGGCCACCTACGTAGCCTACGGCAACATCTCTGTGTGGAGCCTCCTCACAACCATTAAATGGCTTTACGCCTGCAGCCATGTTCAGCACATGTCAACAGTCTGACAGCTACAACCAAATAACACCTTGATGAGAAATCTATACAACCATAAAAACACCTTGATGAGAAATCTATACAACCAAAAAACTAACTTCAAATCAAATTCAAGAACCTGTCCTGGAACTGCACTACAACACACCCAAACTGGACTAATTGTAATCTTCTGAGACGTTCGTTAACCCTGAAACTTATCAGCCTCCCAGCAGCAGTCTGAAACCAGTGGTGGATGGGAACTAAGTACATTAACTGAGGTACTTGTACTTTACTTGAGTCTTTCCTGTCATGCCACTTTCTACTTCTACTCCACTACATTTCAGAGAGAAATATTGTTCTTTGTACTCCACTACATTCATCTGTTTCAGCATTAGTTACTTTACACATTAAGGCGTTTGCACCCAAAACACATGTAGTTCATAAAATACATAAAAGTTTCATTATAAATGAAACTAGCCAACAATATACAGGCCTAAAGGTCCAGCTGAAATGATTAGCAGATTAAACACTTAGATGATTGACAGTTGGACAGTTAGGATCGTTTCCAGTTTCTAAAGGATTTTTCTACATTGAGTACTTTCACTTTTAATACTTTAAGTACATTCTCCTGATGATACTTGCATATGTTTACTTCAGTAACATTTCCAACGCAGGATCTTTACTTGTAACGGAGTATTTCTTTTAATTTGTCCTTCCAGTGTGGTATTAGTTCTTTTACTAAGTAAAGGATCTGATCTTCTTCCAAGTGAATCAAGAAGAACATCAGAACCAGAAATCAAAGATCTGGATGAAATCCGGGGCTCTCCTCCTCCGGCCCTCCGATGCTCTTCAGGATCAGGTTTCGTCCGCCCCCCCATCCTCCTCCCATCCAAACTCCAACCCTTCTGCTGTGGAATTATGGAAGGAGGGACCTTCTGCTTTTCCCCCCTCCTTCTCTTCACCCATTACTTCTGTTTTTTCTCCCTTCTTTCTTTGAAGGAGGGGTCCATTCTTGTCTTCCTTAAACGTGCAGCAGCGAGGTAATGAGGGTGCGTCCCCCCCTAGTCGGCCCAGTTCCCCAACGCAGCACCTCCCAGTTCTCTGGGCTCCCATATAAAAGCCCTGGTGGAAAGTGAGTGTAGCAGTAGGGAGTTTCTGCTGGGGTCAGGAGGACTGTGAACAGACGCGCGGAGAGACCCTGCCCCGAAACACCACTGTATGACTGGAGTGTAGCAGGAAGAGAGAAAAAAACCTCCCTGACTTTTTGTTTTTCCTCTCTCGCCTCAAAGAGTCTACATGTCTAGTGGCATCTAAACATGTTCAGCTTTGTGGATTTGCGGCTGGCGCTGCTGCTCGGCGCAGCAGTGCTCTTGGTTAGAGCGCAGGGCGAGGACGACCGTAAGTCTCATCATCACTGTTTACCGGAGCCTCTCAACACACCCCTCTGTTTCTCTTTTTACTGCTTTGGAAAGTGGATTTTCTCTTCGTGGGTGGACGGAGATGAGAAGAAAGAAAGGAAAAAAGTAGAAATAAGAACTTTGATGAGTGCTGCTGCTTTGGTTTCCATAGATGGAAAGATAGATAGAGAGACAGAGAGATAGATAGAGAGATAGATGAGCTTGTAGTTTAAACAGTACAGTGTGTACGTAATGCATTGGGCATCTCAAGAAGGCCCCACTCTCTCTCTCTCTCGCTCTCTCTCTCTCTCTCTCTCTCTCTCTCTCTCTCTCTCTCTCTCTCTCTCTCTCTCTCTCTCTCTCTCTCTCTCTCTCTCTCTTCTTGCGTTTGTCTCTGTCTCTCTACCGTTCCCCCCTTCCCACCCATGCATGCAGAGCGAGTTGCTGCAGGTTTTTCCAGGCTTTCCTCCAGGCAACGTTTTTGGGGGAATAGCAAAGAAAATGCATGTTAAAATCCAAATCAAACTCGAATACGGATTATTTTAGAAAATAAGATATTTTAGAAATATAATTTCTTTCTGAACTGAGAAGCCTGATCCTCCCATTTCTTTTCAACACCCCCCCCCACCCTGCCTGTCAAAGGTTAATGTTAATCTAAAAAAAGAAGAAAAACAAAGTGGGGAACTCTACAGCTGGGTGGTAAATTGGATGGAAAGATTTCCCTGGTTCAGCTTTGCACAGGCCTGACTGATGTGGCAGAGTAATCCAGCGCCTGGAGCCAAGCATTGAGTTGGCCAGGTGAGAGAGAGGGAGGGAGAGAGAGAGAGAGAGAGAGAGACAGTCGGAGGCAAGCAGGCGCAGTCTTGTCTGCCACAAACATTTGACCTCTTCAGCCTGAGAACTTTATGCTCTGACAGATGTGCAAGCTACTTGTACTTTACTTCAGTCTTTTCATTTCATGCCACGTTCTACTTCTACTTTGCTACATTTCAGAGAAAAATGTCTTTAGTTATTCTAGTTACTTTAGAAATTAAGACTGTTGCACCCAAAACCCATGTAGTCGATGTACAGAACCGTTTGGACCGTTCCCAGCCTCTGGCGCTGTTTTAGACACAACCATTTCTTTGCTGTAAGGAGACAAAGGAAACCAGCAGCAGCTCTGGAAACAAGAGCCACGGAGCTGAAGTTCCATTTCTCCAGATGTTCCTGCACTCTGGAAAGGACTCAGCTGTCTGTCTGTCTGTCTGTCTGTCTGTCTGTCTGTATATGTGAAGCAGATGTGGTGTGACACGGTCTCACATCGCCACCCAGAGGCTTCAGTCCGTAGCTGCAGACACATCTGGCCGCCACGTCTCACCCCCCCACCCCCCCCCCACCCCACCGCCTCCTTTTTTCCATTCCTCCTCGTCCTCTTCTTCTTTTACTTTCCACATTTTTTTGTTTCCCTAATTGCAAACACATGCAGACCGTGTTTCCACCAGCTGTTGCCAAGACGACCGTCCGCTGCAGCGCCGCTGCTTTTCCCTCTGAGCTCAGCACTTTGGCTCGCTGGGACATTCACAGCCCCCTAAGAGGAGCCTGCTTTGGGGGTTAGTTTTGCTGAAAGGCCCACAGCAGCAGCAGAGATGCAACCTCAGGTTGGAACTGTGGCCTAGAGCAGAGGGACTTTCAGGGAAATGAAATCACCCAAAGACGCGTTTGGTCCCCACGTAAAGAAAAGGTCTTTCTGTCACGAGACGTGACGTCGCTGCCCTCTCTGCCCTCTCTGTCCTCTCTGTCCCCTCGTCCTGTTTTCTTTCTAAGGCCACCAGTTCCCATTCAAACCTTTCAAAACTCTCATTCTTCTATGGGATGATTTTTCTTTTCTTTCTATGCTCTAACCATTTCCTCTGTTCCTGTTCATATAGTTTGTATCAACATCATTCTTTTGATGTATTTTCTCATCGTAAAAGCGTCCTAAAATCCTAAAAGGGCTTCAGCCAACAGAACAAAACATAGGCCTCTATAGATCACAACTGCTATAAAATATATAATAACTAAACTTTATTAATTATTAGTAGTAGTTGAAGTATATTCTGATTTCATTTTTATGTGATGTGATATAGGTATTTAAGAAATAATAATGTGCTAACATGAAACACTAAAATGAAAGTTGAACATTTATTATTTAGGGTATTATATATTGACTTTTTTAACTGTTTTGTTCAATTTTAGCTTTAAGTTTCACTCCCATCTAGAGTAGACCCTTGTATCTGTGTGTGTGTTTGTGTGTATCCAGGTATGTAACCTGTGTTTGCGTGTATTCAGGTATGTAATCTGTGTGAGCGTGTGTGTGTGTGTGTGTGTGTTCAGGTATGTAATCTGTGTGTGTGTGTGTGTTCAGGTATGTAACCTGTGTGTGTGCCCCCCCCCCCCCCAGGCACAGGCGGCAGCTGCACCCTGGATGGCCAGGTGTTTGCCGACCGAGACGTGTGGAAGCCCGAGCCATGCCAGATCTGTGTGTGCGACAGCGGCACAGTGATGTGTGATGAGGTCATCTGCGAGGACACGACCGACTGCCCCAACCCCGTCATCCCCCACGACGAGTGCTGCCCCATCTGCCCCGACGATGGTACCACACCTCCACCTCCAACACTCCTGCTCTCATCTCCTCTTCTGTCCCTTTTTCTTTCCTTGTCTCTTCTTTGTTTTTAGGCTATTTCTTTCTCTTTTTCTTTGTTTCTTTATTTCTTTACTGCTTTCTAACTTTCCTTATTTCTTTATCCCTTTCTTTTTTTCTTTCTTATTTCTTTCTTTTTTCTTTCTGTACTTGATGTTTATACTCTTCCAACATTCTTTGTTATGAATGTCACCTGCATTCACATTTGTATTTTACTTCCTCTGTTTCATATTCTTTGAAATCCCAAACATTCAAACACTCCCAGTGTCATTCACACCTTCCCTCCCTCCTTTCCCATTTGGCTCCAACATGACTCAGCATGTTTTCTGCCCCCATTAACCCCCATTAATGCCTCCTCCTTTTTCCTCCAGCTTTGTACACATTCCCCCCTTCTGCTGTAAGAAAGCCTAAACCCAAGATTTCAGGACTCCTTTTGAGGAATTCAATGTGAATCTATATTTCACCTCTATGTTATTTGTAAAACATGTTTGTATGATCATTTTGTGTGTGTTTTCATCCATAATCCAACCTAAATACCTCTCTCTACAGGCTTCCAGGAGCCTCAGGTTGAGGTAAATATTGATTATTTCAGTTAATTATTGTTCTATTGGGTTTTACTTTTTTTTTATCAGCAATAAATGTTATTTCATGTTGTGTCAAAAATTATAATAATTGTGTCCATAGAAACATTGTGTTGTTCTGACTATTATAATTACAAGTTGCCAGTTCATATTAGGTGTTAGGAAAACTTGATATTACTTGTAATAAAAACTTTATTTCTTTAGTTGGAGGGACAAATTATTTTGTACCCTCAACTCTTAGAGTCCCATTGGCAGAACAATCCAGAAAGAGTTGTTTAAACTCAAAATAACTCATGCAATTATGTTTCTTGTTATTTTATGTTGACACAACCAAACACTTTTTACACTATGATTCAGTGAAACACAAAGACTTAATCAGTTTGCTGCAACTATTGGTTGGGATATTGGTTATTGCTCATTGACGGATTGCTAATTAGGACATAAGATGATCAAGCAGAACATTATAATTCTTTAGCTACATCTGTAGATATGGTTTATTGGTCTATATCAGATGCAGTTAGTTGATTGGTCATTATCTATGATTAATCCATTTCAGATCATCACGTCAGATCAGCTACATTATTAATCAAGTGAATCATATTGTAATTGTATGCAGATGACATCATTCCGTTTGATTGTACACTGAGAGACTATGTTTTTTTCTTTTTCACAGGGACCCAAAGGAGAGCGTGGACCCAAGGGAGACAGGGTAGGTTCCCCCCATCTCTTTCACCTGTCATTCACTTTTGATTTGATTTTTAATATTCAGATTTCAGATTTTATTGTTGTTCAAGCAAGTTAAAAACATGAAAAAAACAAAATGTTTTCCTGAGACTCAGCAGCATACACAGTGTCTTAGCTAGAATAACATACTTTAAATAATCTAAAACCTATAAACCTATAAATATAATATTTTTGGTCACTGTTAGCTCTCTGAGCACATTCCTGTATGTTTCGGATGGAGTTGTGTGTACACGTGTTTTCATTCATGTGGAAACATGATCTTGAAGTACAAAAAGTACTTAAAATTATTGAATGGCTGCTGTGTAAACCAATGGCAGCGGGTCTAACTGCTTACTGGCAAATAGCATCATATTTAATAATGGATTTTGCATTCAAACTTTTCTCTTGCAAAGTACGTACAGCCATCAGAGAATGATGTAAAAGTCCCAGCACATAGCAAATAGCAAATAGCACATATAGTTACTTAAAACTGCACTACTTTGTTACGTACTACTTTGGTGTACTTGTTTCTAGAAATCATTACAAAGTAAATTAAAGTAAACAAAAATGTGTTTTGTTCTGAAAACATGAATTCTGGTTTTATGGGAGTTTTTTTGGGGGATTATGCAGTGGTGATGCCACTTATATCTGAATTGATGGGATGTCAAATTAAAATTGAATTCTTTTTATTTTTTACTGGAAAAAAATGTAATTAGATAATCAAATCAACACAAAGATTTATGGCAATTTGATTATTTAATGAAGTATTTGTCATAATGGGATTTGATTGAGTCAGCTGCAGAGGCCTCTTTGGTTTAATTTAATCTGAAACCCTGGAAAACACTTTTATTGTGACAGGTCAGCTCGCCTACAGCTGGGAAGAGCACTTATACTTTCCTATTAATATATAATATGATATTATTTATTTAATTACTACTATTACTTAATTAACATTTTAGTCATGATTATTATAGTTTTGTAGGATTTTTTTAAGTTTGCGATGATAATGTATAGTTTTCCTAATTTATAGTATGATGTATAGTTTCCTATAAAAGAGCCGATGGCTGTTCTTACCTACTTCCTGTATCCTGATGTCACCTGTCACATGAACACGGCCCAGTCCATTCCTGGTTGGTCACATGGTCTGTCTCATAGGGGAGTATTCTGCCCCTCCTCCAGGTTTAACCTTGTTTTTATCACCATAGGGAACAGATGATGCTGCCAGGACACACAGGAAATGAAGAGTAGATATAGGCAGTCATGGAATTTGGCGATTCCTCTCTTTTTTAAATTTTTCCTGTCTTTGTCTATGGGGGTGTTAGCATCCAGGGGACCCTCTTCTTCTGACTCTGGAGCCTGAACCCTTCTATCTCTCTCTTGCCCCCTAACTGCAGGGTCCTGTTGGTGCCCCAGGTAATGATGGTATCCCCGGCCAGCCTGGAATGCCTGGACCTCCCGGCCCCCCTGGACCCCCCGGCCTCGGTGGAGTAAGTTGTGCATTTTTTTTGTATTGATGTATTTAAATTGTTAATGTCCAAATTGTCCAAATCTAAGATAATCCAGAGCTGGAAAACCTGTGTAGCTCAGTTTTCAAGCTGCTAGTACCAGTAACTACACCCTCTTCTTCTGTGGTGGTCAAAACACAGCCAAAAACAAGCATACGTCCCAATTTAGTTTTTTTCTTCTTAGTTCCCAACCTTCATATTACACTACTCATGATTCTTGTGTTTTTAATGTAGTTAGATTGTGTTTTCACACCACCTCAATGTTTCTGTTATTACTATTTGGGAAGTGTTATCCAAATGGACCAATATATAAATATATATAAACCAATAAAAGTATGCAGGGTGTGAACACAGCTTTCAGAGAGGGCATGGACAGCTGGGAAACTGAACTCCACGTCCACAGCTAAAAGTCAAGCCTTTCATTGACAGGATGGTCTCTCACAGAATCCAGCTTTGGCTTAAAATGAATGGCTTGTTTGGTTTGTCTTACAGTCTAGGGTCAGAAGGTCAGAAGTCCATTAGGGTAGATCAGGAAGGGGATACCTGTATTGGATGCTTGTGTGATCCATAGTGAACTGAGTTACAATGTGTGAAGGTGCAGAGTTTAGCATGCTATGATTCAGTTAACCATCGACTTCCACTGACTTTCATTGTGGTTTAGGATACTGAGCTAACACTCCCAAGCTAATTTTGCAATCCTATTTAGAATTTATCATTGACTCACATGCTAATTCATTAGGCTAAGGTAACATGACATATCATCCCATTTTAATTTAGCATGCTAATGTAGAAGCTATCATTCAATAACATGCTTTTTTCAAAGCACTTATAACTTATAGTATCTCAATTTAATTTAGCATGGTATGATTCACTTTACCGTTGATTTCTTTCCTAATTTTGCATTCTTATATATAATTTGACTCACAAGCCAATTCACTGGGATAAGCTAACATGACATATCATCCTAATCTAAGATTTAAGATTCTAATGTAGAATGTATATGTTCACTAACATACCTCATTACACAGCTAATAGCATCACAATCTAATTTAGCATGCTATGATTCCGTTTATCATAGATCTTTTGCCTTATTTTGCATTCTTATGTGAAATGTATCATTGACTCACGTGCTAATTCACCTAATTCATTTTATGTTAATATGGCTTACCATCCCAGTCTAATTTAGCATGCTAATGTATAATTTACAACTGAGTCACAGGTAGAGTGAGCAGACGTGACTTCTCGGCAGTCCTGAATTTAGAGCAAACGTTTTGGTGTTTCCTACAGACGGGCACTGCTATGTCCGCAGTCTACATGAATTTTGTCCGTTGTAGTTTCTCAGCCATGTACAGCACATTGCAGGTTGCAGGTAGCTGGAGGATTGGCTACATAACACCAATGAAGCTCTGCTGCCTTACGAGATTTAAACAAAGCTTTTTGCAAAGTCTGCAGGAAAACATTTGCCATTTGACACAGACAGCAGGCAAATGTCACTCTGTTACATACAACACATTCTTTGTGTTTTTTTTCCTAATGACGGACAGTACACTTTATGTTCATGACCAAAAGTAATGCATTTTAGTCTTTCACATGTTTTACTGTTATTATTCGTTGAAACTGGAGTCACCTCTTCTCCATCTACTGCAGTGTGTCATTACAAAGTAGCTTCAACAGTTAATGAGGTCCTAAGGTTGTAGAATGGATCCTGGCTGTTGTTTTGCTTGAGGTTGCTTCTGCATTAATCTTGTTTTTCAGGATTTTTATTAAGATACAAGATATTTTGGCTTGGATGCCCCAAAATCTATTATCATATTTGGTTGGATAGACTTTTTCTTTGAAATATAAAACCCATTTAAAACTCTTTTTATAAGTATCTTGTTATGAACGATTGTACAAATGCATTGTTACATACATACATTTAACTAGCAGATAAAAGGTAAAGAAAAGGCATTTTGTTCATTTTCATGGAAAGTTTAAACCTTATTGACATTTTCAGACGATGTGTCACATAAGATATGGATTGGAATATTTATATCTCTGTTTGCTTTTTTCCAGAACTTCTCCCCTCAGATGTCTGGTGGCTACGAGGATAAATCTCCTGCCATGGCTGTGCCTGGACCAATGGTAGCACACACACACACACACACACACACTGTCATTTAACTGCTGTCAAACATGTTAATGCAGAATCTAACCGTGCCTCTGTTTGATTGACAGGGCCCAATGGGACCCCGTGGACCCCCTGGACCTCCTGGTTCTAGCGTAAGTATATCACTTCCTTCTTCCTCAACTCTAAATATATTTAAAATCTGAGGTTGGGATTATATGGGAAAGCAGGCAGGGGCAGTCTGTGTACCTCAAACATCATCATGACATCACCAGGACATCACTTCCCCCTCCTTGGTGCCCAGTTGGCGTGCAGCCAGCGTGCTCATTTTTCCTTAACAGCACTAGAATTCATTCACTAATGAAAACTACAATAGAACTAAAGAGTAGAGTTGTTGTTTTAGAATTTGATTAAAAGATTTTTGTTAAAAAGAATTATAAAATGCTGCACAAATGAGCAAACTGCCTCTTGTGTGTTCAGACAGAACGCAAAGCCAGTTTGCATTCAAAGGGAATGGACATGGACTGGACTGACTGCACACTTGGTACATTGGCCATTTGGGAGTAAATCTATTAATACAGATTTAAGTGAAGGAAATAAGGAGAACAGTTCTTCACCTTCTGTCTGAACACACTTTAGTTCCACCTGCAGCTCACACACGCTCAACCTGACAGAAGGCTAGGTGGCGGAACACTATTTTAACGGCACCTTGCTTGTGTTAGCCATGCTTTTCACTAAAATGCTAATTCCAACACTATGGAAACCTTTAAGCTAATGGCTTAGCTTTGAGCTTCTGAGCTTCTGAAACCTAGAAATTGCAAGATATTCCTTAGTGGCGTAAGGATGTTACCACAGGGCCCAGTGTACGCTGTTAAGACGGGCCCCTAGTACTGCTACTGAGGGCCAAATAGAGACTTGACATTATACAATTGCAACAATCATCATTGCATCATCTGCATATGACAAACAATGCAAAAGTAAATAAGATAATTCATTTAAATGAATAGCTGAATATTTTTTTTATTGTTTATATAAAAATAAGCATACAATTTTGTTAAAGATTGCTACTGACTTTATTACCTTAGAAAATGAAAAGCCAGTTGTAGATGGGTTTGCCTTTTCAAGAGCATATTAAGCAGACAGTGTCATTTTAATTTGACACAAATTTGAACATCAACGCATTTCCGAGGTTTCAGTCTGAATCCTTCACAAAAGGCCCGTTCTCCACCCTACAGCCCCCCACCCCCAGGGGCTCCAGTGCCATTGCCCTGCCTGCACTTTCTATATGTCCGCCCCCAGGCTGGACCTGGCTGAAGCTAACCAGGACTCAGTTCAAATATACACAAATGATTAACAGCAGTCCTACCACATAACAACAGAGATGTGTTTGGCCGCACAGAATCTGCAGACACAGATTTTCAGCAGAATTGAAACACATTTTAACAATATTTAAATCAAAACTATAAATGTTAACACATCCCTACCCCAAGCAGAAAAACAGGCTGATGAATGTCGCAGATATCATTCTGGATCACCACTGAAAATTGTATTTAAAATAATCTGCAGATTCCGGTTGGGTCTAGTTATTTTCCTCCCAACTGCATAGAAACTCTGGCCACTGTTCCCACTCGAGTGAGCTGACAGCAGCCATAAAACAAAGGCACCCCGTGACCCACAGACACTGCACATGTCCATCTTAATAGAAGAACTTGACAACAGGGTGGATTTACACCTAAAGGATAGTGTTCAGTATGGGTGGTGTGAGTGTAGTAGTGACAGTGTTTATGTGTCTCTCCAACTACAGGGACCTCAAGGATTCACAGGCCCCCCTGGTGAGCCTGGAGAGGCTGGAGCTGCTGTGAGTATTGGGAACATGGAAGCAGATACACAGCTCACAATGCACCGTTGTAGTGTGTCATCATTCTCACCTTGAGCATGTGTTTCTCTACAGGGCGCCATGGGTCCCCGTGGCCCCGCCGGACCGCCTGGAAAGAACGGAGAGGATGTAAGGGGACAGGATCTGCTCATGTTCCCCATTTAAATCTCACTTACAGAGTAAATAATTAATTTATTCATCATTTCCTCCCCTTCTCTCTGCCTCTCTTTCTCTCAGGGTGAGTCTGGCAAACCTGGTCGCGGCGGTGAGCGCGGACCCTCTGGCCCACAGGTAAGTCGCCATGGCAGTGGAATTCTTAGATATGAAATGTAAAAAATATTTTAAAAAATGTGATAGATCTGTGATAATAAATTGTCTCCCCTATGTTTTCTCTTTCCCTCAGGGAGCTCGTGGTTTCCCAGGAACCCCCGGTCTGCCCGGCATCAAGGGACACAGAGTGAGTTGCAGCTTACACCTCCCCGTTCAGCAACAACATATCAACACTATATCATCTCCTATAACTGTATGTGTCTCTCGCTCTCTGTAGGGATTCAGCGGTCTGGATGGTGCTAAGGGAGACACTGGCCCCGCTGGTCCCAAGGTGACTGCCTCTCTTGGGTTTCTTTGCTCCTCCACTGCTCGGTCTCAGTGTAGAACAATGTCCATTTTGAACAAAGAATGACAAGAATAGGAGCTGCAGAATCTGAGCTCTGCTGATTTGTAGTCCCAGACATTAGTTTAACTTGGCTCATACATTTCCCATAGTGCAGCCAGTCACACCTTTTCTTTCCACCCACCCTGCCTGGTTAATGCCCATGTCCTGCAAACTCCAAATACCCAGTGTGTAACTCCGGCTTTCTGTTATAAATATCACCGCTGTCAGGCAGACACCTCGTACCTCCACATTTAGTCATTTTCATTTTTGTTCATGAATCAATGCTATTGGTCAGCCTTTGACGTTTGTCTACGGGTTTGACAAACAGCATGCAAAAATCTTTTTTTTTCAAGAAAAGCTAAAGTGTTGGACATGCATGTAGTCTTCAAGCCCAAGTAAAGATGACTAGTACTCCTTATGACCAGGGCCACGAGGAGTCTGCGGCTAAAGAATTCCTCAGACTTTTGAGCAGATTTTTTTGTCTGATTTTCTGCAGCTTTTTTGCACGTTTTAAACAAATTAAGAAAATAAAAAACATAAAGCTCTGAATGTTAACACCTCCCCACTCCAAGCAGACAAACAGTTTGCTAAATTTAGCAGATTTAATTCTGGATCACTGCTAAAAACTGTAAAAAAAGAAATTCTAAATTCCCCAGGTTTCTTTTGGGTCTGGTTTTGACTAGTAAACTGAATTTTACATGTACAATTGGCAGACTGGCCCTTTAAGTAAGCCTATTAGTCGTGGTCATAGTAGGGTTACATGTAGCACTAGCAGAAATAACAGCAGCCATATTGGCCAGTGACATTAATATTGACCAATGATGCTGCAGATCCGGTAGCAGAAACTCACCTGTCTGTGTTTGTGTTTGTCAGGGAGAGGCTGGAGCCCCCGGTGAGAACGGAACTCCTGGAGCTATGGTGAGTACAACAGTCCCACCCCATCTCTGCCATGGAGCAGCTATCTTGGATTCTCCCTCTCTTCAGATTGATTCTCAGTGTAAAGTGTATAGCTGAGTGACTCTTTGCCTCCTCTGTCCTCAGGGACCTCGTGGTTTGCCTGGTGAGAGAGGCCGCACTGGTGCTTCTGGAGCTGCTGTGAGTCCACACACACACACACACACACACACACACACACACACACACACATACAAACAAATATTATAATCAATGAATCCATCTGTCAGTAAACAGAATGCCCATCATGATTGTCTGTGGTCCGCAGGGCGCTCGTGGTAACGATGGTGCTGCCGGTGCTGCTGGACCTCCGGTAAGTCTTCCATTTTCTAGTTCCGAGAACACTCAGCGACTCTTCAGTTTGTCTCCCTTTCAGAAGCATTTTTTTCTTCCTGTTACTATAGGTTACTTCCTGTAACCTATAGTTGTTTAAAACCCCCATGGGAATTCTCGGGGAAGGATAGGAATCACCTTTTTCTGCTATCAAAGCAAAGCAAAAGCAAATCTTCTCTGTAGTGACTGTGACAACTGAACATCTTTGTCTGCTTTGTTTCTGCCCAGGGTCCCACTGGCCCCGCTGGACCTCCTGGATTCCCCGGCGGCCCTGGATCCAAGGTATGACTATATGCACATTATGATCAATTTCATTTCCGTGTGCCTATTTCATAGTACACACTAAGTCAGAGGGAGTTTGTCACTTGTAGTAGGGTGTGAAAAGTGACAAATGGACCATGGACGCTGCTGGCCTCCAGTATCCCACAAATGTTAGTATTGAATCTTCCAAAATAAAACATTTAGTTTGCGTAGTTCAGGTTACATTTCTTGTAAATTGACAGCAAAAGTTTTTTTTTTTAAGATGAGTGTGGAATTAGGACACAGTTTTAGTTTATTCTGATTGGTTCCAGGAGCCTTTGGGATGCTTTGTTAATCCGTCCTTTTGTACTGCATCTTCATTGACATTGATTTTTTACATTTGTTGAGTAGGAGAGCAATGTCAATGCTTTTTGGACTATGTCTTGCTGATGCTTTTACTTCCCTAAAACTGAATAAAAAAAAACAAAAGAGATTGGTTTAAGGAGCATTATGGAGTGGCATTGTGAGACAACTTGGCGTTTGATGGCTCACGGCCACTGTCGCTGTTGGTTTGGACACCATTCTCTAACTGTTCTTTGTTCTCCGCTCTCCCCAAAGGGTGAAGCTGGACCCCAGGGTGCTCGTGGATCTGAGGGACCCGCTGGATCCCGTGGTGAGCCTGGTAACCCTGGACCTGCTGGCCCTGCTGGACCCTCTGTAAGTACAGGAGATAACCAATGATGATGTAATGGCATCATCGTCATTCCTCTGAAATCTTCTGGTCCTTAAAAAATCTCCTTCCTCCTCTCAGGGAAACCCTGGAACTGATGGAGCCGCCGGACCAAAGGGAAATCCTGTGAGTATCTCTCTCAACACATGTACTTTATAAGCATGTCATGGTTGAGGATTTGAATCCCCTTACTGCACGAGGCACTGCTACAGCAGCCCATGCCTCAGCCTCAGAGACTGGTTCCTGGCAGAGCAGCATGAAGCTGAGCGTCTTGTTGATGTGTGCTGCCCCCTGCAGGGTGCTGCTGGAGTTGCTGGAGCTCCCGGTTTCCCCGGACCCCGTGGACCCCCTGGACCTCAGGGTGCTGCCGGTGCCCCCGGAGCCAAGGGTAACAATGTGAGTAAAGCTTTTATCAGAACACACCAAGGCCAAAAAAAATAGTATTTTCTGAGGTCTGTCGCATCGAATGGACATGATTTTTAAAAAATAAATACTTGAAAGATAGTGAAGTAAAAAAGTTAAACTACTGAATCGAAATTAATCCATGCTTCTTTCCCTTAGGGTGATGTTGGTGCCCCAGGATCCAAGGGAGAGGCCGGTGCCAAGGGAGAGGCTGTAAGTTGAAGTTCACCACAGTCAACATGAAGCAACTGGCTCTGTATGCACACATGTATGAATGCTCATTCCATCTGTTTTTCTATCCGTGTGTGTGTGTGTGTGTGTGTGTGTTTGTATGTGTGTGTGTTGTTTGTATGTGTGTGTGTTGTTTGTGTTCTCCAGGGTGTTGCAGGAGCTCAAGGACCCCCTGGACCTTCCGGTGAGGAGGGCAAGAGAGGAGCCAGAGGAGAGCCCGGTGCTGCAGGCGCTCGTGGAGGTCCAGGAGAGCGGGTATGCATCTCACCTATGTTTTACTCTCTCATACTGTATACTGTGACATTCTCCTTAGAATTAAGTGTAATAGGGAGGATACGTGATAAAGTGGCCCTCTGATGTGTGTATTCTTACCTCAAAGGGAAATAGCTTAAAGTATCTGTATATAATTATATTTCTTTTTAATCACTGCGTAAATGACTATTTTAACAAAATCCTGACTGTTAGCTGTCCTAGCACCTAAATGTTGGAACAAGCTCCCCAATGACATCAGGACAGCCAAAAGGCTAAAAACACATCTCTTCTGACTGCACCTTGGCTACGGAGATGATGCTTTTGAAAAGAAATTGCTTTAAGCTAATACTAGTACTTCTTCTATGTGACCGTTGCTGTTCTGAGTTGTACCATCACGGTTGAATTCACTTATTGTAAGTCACTTTGGATGAAAGCTAAATGAAATGACATGTACAGTAAAAGGCAGCAATACTACTTTTAGCTGAGTGCATTTGAAAAGATTCTTACTTTTGTGCAGTGGTAGACTTGACAGTAACAGATATGACTTTAAATTAAATTCTACAAAACGTTTTGCTGGTCAGTGCAAAAATGATTCAACATTCTTCCTGGCTACAGTTCAGAAGAATAATGAGAAAAAATATGTCCTACCCGTATAATACAAGCATTCCAAGACAGTACAAGCAGCCTTTTTGCTCATCAGGACCATGTAAACGAACTCTGTAGGGCCCCCTCCAGGCCAGGAAGAACAAACAGGAAACGCAGGTACACATTATCATTTCCAAATATTTGGAAACATTATTGCCGATAATACAATATCTGACATATTGTGCGTGATGAACTGAGAAAAAGAGTTAAAACATAAAAAACAGAATATCTACATAGCAGATTTTCTGCAGATTTCAAACAAAATTAAAAATACAGCAAATAAAACGGAGAATGTTATCACATCTCCATTCCCAAGTCAGGTCATAACCTTCGAAAGAAGCTAAGACTTAATCACACACGCATCATAGGTGCGCTCCAATACTTTACTTTTTCCAATACTAACAATTAGCACTACACCCTTGGATATACTTCATGGTAAAGGGAAGGGTATGTTAGCATCATGCTAACAGGCTATCCCTGTCTAGATGTTACAGTGTTGACTTCTGATCACAGAGCTAAGCGAGTTGTGCTTAATTCTCTCTTCAGGGCGCCCCTGGTGGTCGTGGTTTCCCTGGTTCTGATGGTGCTGCTGGACCCAAAGTGAGTAAACACACACACACACACACGTGACACTTTCTTCCATTTCACATTAAAGCATTAAGACACTTCAGATCAGTTTTTACAGAACTAATCTTTCTACTTCTTTTCTCTCTATCTCCCACACCATAGGGTGCCACTGGCGAGCGCGGTGCCCCCGGTCTTGTTGGACCTAAAGGTTCTACCGGTGAGCCTGGTCGCACTGGTGAGCCTGGTTTGCCCGGAGCTAAGGTAAGACTTCCTACCATCTGACCTTTATATAGTTGTCTACAACAACATTAATTGGCTGTAAAGGCCCTTTTCTGACCTCTGACCCCTGTCTGTAGGGTATGACTGGTAGCCCTGGTAGCCCTGGACCAGACGGCAAGATGGGACCCGCTGTAAGTTCATGATCAGAAAGCTAAATTTGATCTTAATCTCAACAAAACAGAGACATTTTGTGTTTATTTAAATTAATTAATTAATCCTCCATACCAGGGAGCTGCTGGACAAGATGGCCGCCCCGGACCCCCTGGCGCCGTTGGAGCTAGAGGCCAGCCTGGAGTCATGGGATTCCCTGGACCCAAAGGAGCTGCTGTGAGTAATGTGGCTGAACTGCTACACAGTATCATTGATCGTGTGTTTACTGTAGATAAATGGGTCGCCACATCTCTGGTAATCGTGCTTTTTGACTCCTGTGTGTAGGGTGACGCTGGGAAGACTGGCGAGAGAGGAGTAATGGGACCCACTGGCCCTAATGTAAGTTGTCTACACTGTGCTGCTCTTTGAATACATTGCATTCTACTGTACCTTGTAACAATTGAACGCTAGACGCTGTGTGTCTGAAAACCTGCCATCTTTCTACCCAGGGTGCCCCTGGAAAGGACGGTGATGTTGGTGCTCAAGGCCCCGCCGGACCTGCTGTAAGTCAGTGGCACACCACCAACACACAGGCCCAAATGACTAACACTACGGATGGAGTCCACTAATTGATTCTCCAATTTAAATCAGTCTTGTTTGAGTGATCTTATATCAGTTAATGAAAACCTTTCAAACAACCTTTAATATATGATTTTGTCCCATGGATGAACCACAAAGTTCTTGGGGGTCAATTCTTGAAGTAAGCTTTAAAACAAATAATTAAGGGCTGTTTCTTGCTTGTACAGTTTCCAGCACAGGTTCTCTAAGCAAAATTGGTATTGTAACTGAAAGTTCCCCTTACCTTATTGATATTGAATCGAAAATGAAATCAAATAGGGACTTTGTGAATCTGAATTGATTTGGATAATCATTAGCGACCCCCACCCCTAATTAACACCTTGCTCACCACAAGATTAATTTAAAACTCAAAGCCATAGCCATATAATGCTTTACTTCTGGTTATTTTCTGTGAGCGCTAACAGTCCTTCACTTGCTCACCCTTAGGGACCTGCTGGTGAGAGAGGAGAGCAGGGACCTTCCGGAGCTCCTGGATTCCAGGGACAACCAGGACCCGCGGGTGCTGTTGGCGAGAGTGGCAAACCCGGAGAGCAGGTACTGACTGAGATATGATTGATTTAGACACCTAATGGAATTGATAATGTCTTGTAAATTTAACCATGAATTACCTCTCTTGTCTATCTAGGGTGTGCCCGGTGAGGCTGGAGCCCCAGGACCTGCTGGAGCTAGAGTGAGTCACTTATCATCATCATCATCCTCATATTCACAATTTCTCAGCAGTCTGCTCCCTTCGGCATCTATTAACAGATGATCATTGGAGGGTTGTCTATTAGTTTATAACATATCTTTACCAACTATAAGCTATGTGTTATTGCTATAAACTGAATCACATTGACACAAAAATCACTTCCGGGTAGACAAATGGCCTTTCATTTGATGTAAGAGATACGTAAAACTCGTTTGAAGTTCTAGTTCACCACGGAGACCCGACCTATCTGACGTTTGCAGTGTGCTCGTTTTCTCTACTGTGTTGCTTAGCTAGCAATTTTGATAAAACCAAATCTACCATTAGGTACGGCAACATCTCAACGCCGGTTGGACCGACCAGTTTGGGTGGTGTCATTTCTTTAGTCTGTATATTAGGTCTTCAAGTTAACAGTAGTCAAAGGGTTAACATATCAAAGCAACAAATATGTATTTTAGATAAATGAGATGAGAGTATATCAAGTTGTTCCACGTCCTGGTTTGCTCAATGATGTTAAATTGTTTGTACAAGACAGGAGTTTTCAGGGGTTTTCTACCCAAAGTTATAGTGA
This sequence comes from Etheostoma nigrum, assembly GCA_029931835.1. Taxonomy (NCBI): domain Eukaryota; kingdom Metazoa; phylum Chordata; class Actinopteri; order Perciformes; family Percidae; genus Etheostoma; species Etheostoma nigrum. Next base: position 448,271 of record CM057251.1, on the reverse strand, counting down.
ACAAACCTTGTAATTGGGTCTATAAGTTGATTTAACATTGATGTCAATGCTAACAGGCTAAAGCTAGCTTATCAAAGGCTAATGCTAAGGGGTGTGGCGAGCTATGCAGACAGCATGACTAATGCTAAGCTCACATTACAAAAACAAATCCTGTAGCTTCATTAGGGCCATCTGAGGAAAGAACCTAGCTTAGCAGAATTGTTGGGCCTGTTTTGAAAAGCTTCTGGGAACAACGCACCTTCCTCTGAAATGATACTATCCACCTTACACCACCACAGTCAGATAGCTCCTCATGGTTTATTTGACCACTTCTGGTTTTCCACTTCAATTTATCTAACCCTCTGCCACCCTTTTCCCTCAGGGTGACAGAGGATTCCCTGGTGAGCGTGGTGCACCCGGTGCTATTGGACCCGCTGGTGCCCGTGGATCCCCTGGAGCTGCTGGAAACGATGGTGCTAAGGTAAACCCAGGGAGATGGGAAAGTAAAAATTGATTGCCTGTAAAGTTCTCATTGATTTGTAACCCTCTTGCTCTTTCTTGTTCTTTTCCTCTTTCCTACTCTTCCTCAGGGAGATGCTGGAGCCCCCGGTAATCCCGGAGCCCAGGGTCCTCCTGGACTGCAGGGAATGCCTGGTGAGCGTGGTGCCGCTGGCCTTCCAGGACTGAGGGGAGACAGAGTAAGTGGCCACTACAATATACCTATTATTTCCCAAATCCCCAGAATATAGTGAGTAGCATGACTTATACATCATCATATACATCACTCCCCTTCCTTTATCAAATCCAGGGTGACCAAGGAGCCAAGGGTGCTGATGGAGCTCCTGGTAAGGATGGCCCCCGTGGTTTGACTGGACCAATTGGACTTCCCGGACCTGCTGGAGCCAATGGAGACAAGGGAGAGGCTGGTGCTCCTGGACCTGTTGGACCTGCCGGATCTCGCGGAGCCCCTGTGAGTACCTGTCTCAGTGTCCTTCTCAAGAGCAGAAGATCTGTAGCTGCTTGAAACTTATAAATCTACGACTGAATCTTCTTTCTCTTCCTCTTCCGCAGGGTGAGCGCGGAGAGTCTGGACCACCTGGACCTGCTGGATTCGCCGGACCTCCTGTAAGTCACTTCTTCATGGTTGCTCTCACTGACCGTTTTTCTCTAGCTTGAGCTTCAACACAGAATTTACCGAGTCTTTCTCTCCATCCACCCTCATTCAACCACAGGGTGCTGATGGACAGCCTGGTGCTAAGGGAGAGAGTGGAGATAATGGTGCTAAGGGAGATGCTGGTTCCCCCGGCCCTGCTGGACCTACTGGTGCCCCAGGACCTCAGGTTTTTTAACTTATACATTCACATTTCATTATAGAAAATCCAATAGAAGTATATGCTAAATAGTCTGATCCTGGTTGACTCATGTTGACTAACAACATGTTGTGTCCTTTCAGGGTCCCGTTGGAAACACCGGCCCTAAGGGAGCCCGTGGAGCTGCTGGACCACCTGTACGTTACCACTCTTATTCTACTCTGTCCTCTTCATCCTCTACTACATTTACATGTGTGCTGATGTTCATTAGGTCCTAGATCAGGGGCAGCATAAGCAGTAGTGTAGAGCTCAGAGGTGATAGCACCCATGGCCATACTGAGCACTTAAATGTAAAAAAACAATTCAAACAACTGAACTGTCAATTTTTAGGTTGGTTTGGTCAGCAATTGTACAACTATTTGGGAGGAAGCTGCATGTATCAACCATTTAACCATTAGTTTTAGGTATTTAAAATATTTCAGCTGCTTAGTCAATAGATTTAGCTACTTGAACTGTTTAGTCAGTAATTGTAGCTGACTATTTGAACTATTTAGAGAATACCTTTAGCCAACCATTTCAACTGCTTATGCAATACTTATAATACTTTTATTTCTACCATTTATGTACTAATTATTTTTTAGTTACCAGCTTGAAATTCCTGTGTTCAGGTGAAACAGCTGATATATTCTGTTATCAAATTAGTTGAATTTCTCCACAACCTTCTATGGAACCCTTGGCTCTAGCAGAAGTCCCCCCTGGGGTTTGTTCCCCAGGTTTGGAATCACTGACTTAATGGACCTCTGTCTGTCCCTAGGGTGCTACTGGCTTCCCTGGTGCTGCTGGCAGAGTTGGACCCCCCGGCCCCTCTGTAAGTCTTTCTCTAATGTTATTTGCACGTATTGTTTCTATGGCAGAGCTCAATGTCCAGGGTTGTTTTCAGCAATGTTGTGTTACCCCCTTAAGGGCAACGCCGGACCCCCCGGACCCGCTGGACCCGCTGGCAAAGAGGGACCCAAAGGAAACCGTGGTGACACTGGACCTGCTGGTCGCCCTGGTGAGCTTGGTGCTGCCGGACCTCCAGGACCTGCTGGAGAGAAGGGTAACCCTGGTGCTGAGGGTGCTCCCGTAAGTTATTTTTAACCTTCAAAGAAAACTCTAGCCCCTTCCATCTCTGTTTGTCACTGAACCAATTGATTGGTTGCTAATAAATGTTAGCCTTATTTGATACCAACCATTGACAACTTGCAGGCATTGTTTAGGTGTTGGTTGCTATCAGTTTCTGCTGCCCTACACCTTGATGTCTAACCACTTTTTTTTGTTTCTCTCTATCGCCCCCTGCAGGGAAGTTCTGGTCTGCCTGGACCTCAGGGTATCAATGGACAGCGTGGTATTGTTGGTCTGCCTGGACAAAGAGGAGAGAGAGGTTTCCCTGGCCAGCCTGGACCTTCTGTAAGATTCTATTGTTACTCTACAAACTCTACTCTACAAAACTACAAACTGTACATTTGTATCTGATGGAACAAGAGTACCCAAATGTCTTTAACCAGCCAAACTGATGTTTAGATTTAAAACATGATGATGAAAACTAGACCACTGAGAATTATTGGGAAATTCCATTCATCTTTGGGTCAGTCCATTAAAACTCACCTGACTGAAACATTACAAGACCACCAGCAAGCAAGAAGGAACGTTTCTACAAGTGAATCCTCAATTAATAAACTTCTATTCAGTAAGAGAGGTAATTTTGAAGTAGTATAAAATAACTTTATTTAGTAACTTTCTGTCTTGCTTCCTTTCGTCCTGAACACTGAGCAGGCCCAGATAGACTTTTAATCAGTTAGAAAAGTAAGTGAAGTTTTCAAGACTGGACTGACTGTGGCTGTGTCACCCACAGGGAGAGGTTGGAAAGCCTGGACCTTCTGGCCCCGGTGGTGAGCGCGGACCTCCCGGACCCATGGGACCCTCTGGACTGGCTGGAGCCCCCGGTGAGCCAGGACGTGAGGTATAAAGAAAGAATTGATTCTGTACTGTATTATCTGTCGGAGCTTTGTATTATGGTGTAGGTCTTTCATAATCTGTAAAACCTGCTTTGTGTTTGTGTTTTAGGGAAGCCCCGGTAACGAGGGATCAGCCGGTCGCGATGGAGCTGCTGGACCCAAGGTATGTTCAAATGGCACTATCGCTAAGTCACCAGCACCAGAGATTCAACTTATTCTCAGTTAAAGTGAAATAGTTTGAGTTAGATTTGTTTCCAAATGGCACAGTGACACAGTTAGCTGTGTCTGTAGCTCCAGCTTCCACTACTAAGCTATGCTCAAGAAGAGTCAGCCAAGTTGACCCGAGCCAAGCAACAGCTAATGCAGCCTGCAAGGCCTTTAACAAACAACATGCTACACTGGCTTACATCAATGCTACGCTGACCATCTACTCTAGTTAGCTAGTGAAAAAGATGCCATTGTCACAAAAATTCTGTCGAGATGTTTTGCATAGCCTCTGCAGTGGCCAGTTTCACCAAATCTCAAGTTTCTTTAAACAACAATCAAAGGCCAAAGATCTGTAAAATCTGAGTCTTTTTCACCACAGCAGCCCTTTACATTCCCTGAACATAGGACCAAGACATGAGATTAAATTATTTGGTGTTTGTGTTTTAGGGAGACCGTGGAGAGAGCGGTCCTTCTGGAGCCCCTGGTGCCCCTGGACCCTCTGGTGCCCCCGGACCTGTTGGACCCGCTGGAAAGACCGGTGACCGTGGAGACTCTGTGAGTGACAGTTTAGCTGTTGTCTTTTTGTAAAAATATTGCCAGTGTTCAGTAAATATTTCAGTACATGCTAAAGAAAACTAGCCATTTATACTAAATTGACTATAGGCAAGAGCGTATATTTCACTGCAAACTACGTCTACATCAGTCTGAATTGTGAATGTTTCAGGGAGCTGCTGGCCCCGCTGGCCCTGCTGGCCCTGCTGGACCTCGTGGCCCTGCTGTAAGTAACAAAATTAGCTCTATCAATAGACAAATAAAAAAAAATTACAAATAAAATAGATGGAACAGTTGGCTACAAAGCCACACGTTTCATCCCCTTCTTCCCCCTAATAGGGAGCTCCTGGGCTTCGTGGAGACAAGGGAGAGACCGGAGAGGCTGGAGAGAGAGGCATGAAGGGACACAGAGGATTCACTGGCATGCAGGGACCTCCTGGACCAGCTGTACGTCCCATCACTCACACCTACACATCAACAACACACACAATGTACACACTTTGTGTCTGACTGTGCCACTGACTGTTGTTGTTCTGAACCCATAGGGATCTAACGGAGAGATGGGACCTGCTGGTGCTGCTGGACCAGCTGGACCTAGAGTGAGTTCACAACACACAATGTTTAAGTGCTTTAGTCAGTAGTTTTAGCTAACTGTGTAGTCAGAAGTTTTAGCTAACTATTTGAACTGTGTAGTCAGTAGTTTTTTTAAGATAATTTTCTGGGCATTTTAGGCCTTTATTTGACAGGACATATGAAAAGGAAGAGAGAGGGGAATGACATGCAGCAAAGGGCCACAGGCGAGGGTTTGGAAGAACTTTTACATTCAGAGACTTTAAGGATTCCCTTTATATTTGAAGGGCCCTGCTGGATCTGCTGGAGCTGCTGGTAAGGACGGTATGACTGGCCTGCCTGGTCCTACTGGACCTTCTGGACCTCGTGGACGTAACGGGGAAATGGGACCTGCTGTAAGTCTATTTTATGGGTGTGATTAAGCGATCATGAATTGGTAAAAATTGACATAAATGTGTAAAGATTCAAAGCTATTGGGATGAAATATTAATTGCGATGACAGTTTTAAACGGGGAGTAATCTACTTTTGATATCACTTGTTTTAATTTAAACGTCACTGTGTTCTTAGTTTATTAATTTGAAGAGATTTATTTCTATTTATTTAGTTATTTCAATGTGGGATATGTTTTTAAATATATACAATAACAACACAATACAACTTTAATTGCACTTTTGAACATAGAGGTTGGGATTTTCTAGGAATACCACAAAGCCATGCAGCCAGCAATGAATTAACCAACATCTTCCCTCTTCCTTTCCCTTCTTGTCTCTCAGGGTCCTCCCGGACCTCCTGGACCTCCTGGTGCACCTGGTGCCCCCGGTGGCGGATTCGACCTTGGCTTCATTTCTCAGCCACAGGAGAAGGCCCCTGATCCCTTCCGCTCATACCGCGCTGACGACGCTAACGTTCTCCGTGACCGCGACCTGGAGGTTGATGGCACCCTGAAGAGCCTGAGCCAGCAGATCGAGCAGATCCGCAGCCCCGACGGAACCCGCAAGAACCCCGCCAGAACCTGCCGGGACCTCAAGATGTGCCACCCCGACTGGAAGAGCGGTGAGTTTTTTTTTTTACAACAGTGGTGGAAGAAGTATTCAAATCCTTTACTTAAGTAAAAATTACTAATACCACACTGTAAAAATACTCTGTTGTTGTTGTAAAAGGCCTGCATTGACAATGTTACAGCATTGTCAATGCTGTAACATTGTTACAGCATCAGGAAAATGTACTCAGAGGAAAATCAGGAAAATGTACTCAGAGTACTAAAAGTATAAGTACTCAATGCAGAAAAATCCTCACATTTTCAAAACTGGAAATGATCCAAACGTTTTTGTCAATCAAGTAAGTGTAAATGGTCTAATCATTTCAGCTGGACTTTATTGTTGGTTAGTTTAATTCGCAAGAGAACATCAGATTTTATAAACCACATGTGTTTTGTGTGCAAAATTCTTAATTTGTAAAGTAACTAAAGCTGTCAGATAAATGTAGTAAAAAGTAGAATATTTCTCTCTGAAATGTAGAATGTGCAGAAGTAGAATGTGGTATTAAAAAAGACCCAAGTGAAGTACTATTCTTTAAATGTAGTATGGTACTTGAGTATATGTACTTCACTGTTTATGCAACAGTGTTAGAAAGATTGCAATAGCATGCTGGAGTTCTGGATTTGGATTTTTTTTTTCTTACACCGAACTCGTTCTCCAGGCGAGTACTGGATCGACCCCGACCAGGGCTGCACACAGGACGCCATCAAGGTCTACTGCAACATGGAGACCGGAGAGACCTGCGTATCCCCTACTCAGCGCGTGGTCGCCCAGAAGAACTGGTACATGAGCAAGAACATCAAGGAGAAGAAGCACGTCTGGTTCGGAGAGGCTATGACCGATGGCTTCCAGGTAAATATGTCAGCTCTTCCTTACTCCTCGCTCAAAATTCATCCCTGCCTGCCTTCCATCTCAGTTCCTCCTTCCCTCCAGGTTGTTATAGTCAATTAAAATGTACATGAGCAGTAAAGAATATTTGTATTCTCATTTGATGTGAGAAAAGTTATTAAATTCTATTCACATGGCTTAGGTGGTGGCTAAAACTGCACTTCCCATTCCTCACTTGTTTCCTAAACCTTTCCTATCCACTTGTTATCCCTCCTCTGGCCTCCACAGTTCAGTCAGTAACCCCCTTCCTCTTTGCCACACAGTTCGAGTACGGCAACGAGGGCTCTGCCCCAGAGGACGTCAACATCCAGTTGACCTTCCTGCGTCTCATGTCCACTGAGGCGACCCAGAACCTCACCTACCACTGTAAGAACAGCGTCGCCTACATGGACGCCTCCGCCGGCAACCTCAAAAAGGCCCTGCTCCTCCAGGGCTCCAACGAGATCGAGATCAGAGCCGAGGGCAACAGCCGCTTCACCTACAGTGTCCTGGAAGATGGATGCACGGTGAGCTTCAAAACTTTAGTTGATCTACTCTCATCCAAATCCCACTGACAGCTGAACAAGCTTCAAATGAGTTCCTTATAACCAGTCATGATTCAGCCTATGGTAGTCTTGCATTGCCAGACCTATCTCCACAACGCCACATCCAATATTAAAAAAAGTTAACTGTTCACATAATACAGTAGCGTGAGCTCTTTAAATTAGCTACCGCTATGTGTAATTCATCCACAGCAATCCCACCCCTTGATCTCAAAAGGCCCCAGTTAGAGAGGAAACACTATAAACATATTCTTTGTATATTGGAAAGTGAGGGACATCTGGTGGAACTTTGCAGTAAATGACCCATCGTTCATCCAGACTAGGCATAGTTTAAACTCCCTAATGGTAAACCCAGCGGTTTTGAGTCAGATAGCAGTTAACATGAGCAGAATAATAGGCTTGCTAGCTGCTGTTGCTAGTCCTGCGGTTGGTGCTCTTTGAACAAAAGTCCAGGCAAAATTAGAAGAACTTTGTCTATGCAGTGGCCATTTTGAACGTTGACTCTAACGCCCATTTTTTTCTTCTTCTCTCCCTCCAGTCACACACCGGCACATGGGGCAAGACAGTCATCGACTACAAGACATCGAAAACATCTCGCCTGCCAATCATTGACATCGCTCCTATGGACGTTGGTGCTCCAGACCAAGAGTTTGGCCTTGAAATTGGACCCGTCTGCTTCTTGTAAAAAGAGAAATCTGGACTTGAAATTGTTGTTGTGCGTGTGTGTGTGTGTTTTATTTTTTTCTAGCAGTCATCTCTCTCTAAAAGAAACCCCACCAAAACATTTCTCTATTGCCATTTTTCTGAAACATCTGACCCCTCGCTCCTGATTCTATGAATTTCCATTCGGCCATTGTTACAATGGTCCACTTTGCCATAAAAAAAACAACCTGCACTTCAACAAGATGGCGGCGATGCATCGTCGTGTTTGGGACCACTACTTTTTTATTTTTTCTGACTCTTGTTTTTTTTTGTTTAGTTTTTTTTTTACCATCACCAACACCAAGGATCCTGTAAAGAAGACATTTTTGTTTCACTGGCAACAAGAAAATAATATATGCTTCTGTAAAGTGTAAAAAAGAAAGAAAAATTGACTTCCCCTCTTCAACCAGCCACACCAGGCCTCTCTGGAGTTTACAGAAACACAACCGAAACACACAAGTGACTTTAGTATTTTTTTATACACCACTGTGGTGAGAGGAATGAAAAGGACAGTCCCAACAGAACAGACAGAACCCAATTGCTTTGTACAACGTTTCAGGTGTTGATGAATAAACGGTGAAACTGACAGCCATGTTTGTCTCTGTTGTTCCCTGTCCACCGGCCCCGACAACACTGACAACCCCCTCCTCATTGGCTGCTGTTGTAGCCGTTTGCGATTTGTTTGTTGTTGTGGTTGTTTTCTTGCTTGTTCTATTTTTTTTTCACTTTTTTGAAAGTCACATTAAAACCTCCAGCAGAGAAACATGGGTTTAAACCTCTTTTTTGAAAGGGAAAAAGGAATTCTATGGCTACCTCAGAAAAGCAAGGAATACCAGCTGTACATAAACCAAAAAAGGGCCCAGTGTTTGTGAAGTGATGCCTGTAGAACCTGTGGCGGCCAGAAGGGGTAGTCGAGGTTAACGCTTAACACTTTTGCAGAAGCAGAAACAGCTAAAAACGTACGGTGCTATTCTTTCTTTGAGGTCATCTTGTCCGTCCAGTATGGCAGGGCCCTCTTGGTGCTAAAATAAAACCAGTTTGAATTCTTGGTGTCCAGAAGGAGCCAGGCTTCTTCTCCGTTCCAGCCGTGGCAGTGCTCGCTCCTCAAACTCTAGCTGAGTTTGAGTGTGGAGCGGATCCCAATCTCTTCTTCCCTCTTCCTCTTTTATTTTTTTGGTTCTATGTTTTGAACCCTTGAACATTTTTTCTGTCCTTTCAAATTCTCCTCCACCCCTTCATCCACACATCGTTTGTTTCTTATTTTTATTGTGCGAAAGGGTGAATTTTCTCAAAGAAATTGGAATCAAACAGATTTCTTTTGAAAAAGAATGCACAGAAAGAGAGCCGTCAGCAAAGAGAAGTTTGTGAGGGAAGGCAGACAGACAGACAGACACACCCATGGGGGAAAACACCACAAGGATCTGTACCTATTTTGTATATGTATAATAAATTGAGATGTTTTTAATTATTTTGAATGCTGAAATAAAGCATGTTAAGTGGTCTAACGTTTGAATCCTGCCTGACTCACTGACTGCCCCTCTAGGACTTAAATTACAGCAGCTTTTCATGATATGAGGAAAACTACTACTTGCGATTACTTTGACTGATATTGCGATTGCGATATGATTTACGATATTGGAGGGAATGATCATTTCTGTGAAAAATGTAATGCTGCAACTCTGCTTTACGCTCCCATAATTTAATACAAAAGGCAACGTTTTGACCCTACTGGGTCTTCTTCAGGCAAATGGTGGACTCATTTGACAAAGTGAAATGATAACTTCTGTATCACTCTTCTCCTTTTTGTTGAAAACAATTAAGATTAAAATGATTATAGTGTGATTTTAGCAAGGATTTAGTCTGCAGGATACTATTTGTAGCATCACAATACTTAATTCAGAATGGTTTAACACATTTACCCCAAACTGTGGTTTGAAAATATATCCCATAGGGCTGCACGGCATATGAGGAAAAAATGCCATAACATTGTGAAAAATGGCAATAACAATATTAACAACAATAAATAAACAGATATTAAAGCACGTTCAGTTCTGCCTTTCTGCTGCATTCAGTGTTCAGCTAAAATACAACAATTTGCTAGTTAAATTTAAAACAACTGAAAGGAAATCAAAACATTCTTTTATGAACAAATGAACATTGAGTGGAAAATTAAAAGTAGGACATTTAAAAGTGCTATTTTCTTTCAAGTAACACAAACGATCTCTCACTGTCTTTAGTGATGTGTTTATGTGCATGTCTGTGTCATTTGCACTATAATTCCATTCATAAATAACACAATGACAGAATATATGACTATTTATCGCCATTTGTTAAAGACAACTAACAATGTTTCAGTCCCTCTGAACCTTTTTCTTTAATAAAGAACAGTGTGCAGGATTCTTCCTACGCACCTGCACAGAGGAATTGTTCAATGTTTTCTTCAAAGAATGAGATAGAACATCAAAAATCCTATCCGACGGGGGCCCATTGGGGATGAGATCTTATCTAATGTAGTTCTGTGGTCTAATTTGTAAACCCATGTCCTAGTCTTTATCTCAGGCAGGAAAGAAGGAATAACTGTATCTTACCCTTAAGTTGGTATAGACTCACTCTTGTTGTCAGCCAATCCCAAAAAACTGTTTTTTTAATTCCGGGCCATTCAATCCAATTTGAGAAGAAGATTTTGAACCACAGAAAACACATATGTATCTTTGATAATCCAGCATCCATGATGATGATGGTATCCATCCACAATAATCCAGAGTTTCTCCAGCGAGGCAGCTGTCTGCACATCTCCAGCAGCAGCAGGACTGGACCCGCTCCGGCTCAGCCTGTTGGCATCAGCTCGGCTCTACAAAGACACTGATTGTCCACCTTGAGGAGGCAGGGGGGTTACGTTTGCAGTCCCAGCGGGGACCTGGATTATTTGGGTCTTTATTTGAGGCCTGGGCAGAGGAATGCTGGGCACTCGGGTTTCAGACACAGAGGAGGCTCTGTTTGCGGACAGGAAACCTCAAGGCTCGACTTTACACCCAGGGTACACATCACAGAGATGGTAGAGAGGGGGGGCCAGGTAAAGATGATGCCCATAAAACGCAGAGGTGGATGGAAGTAGTACTGCACAACTTTGAGGTACTTGTACCTTACTTTTCTTTTCAAGCCACTTTCTACTTCTACCTTTCTACATTTCTGAGATAACTATACTAAGGCTTTTTAATCACTTTTTTCAACAAGCTACTGACGCCCAAGTTGCGCTCCTGACGCTACATGTATAGCTGTTAATGACTCCTATTTCTTTGGTGATGGTTTATTTGGTCTTTATATCACTTTTTTGTGTGGCTCGTACGTAGAGTGGAAGCCCCATGACAACAAGGTCTGTGGATCAGTCCCCGGTCCCAAGCTCCGTTGGACACATGTCACAGTGTCCCTGAACGAGCCACTGACCCCAAGTTGCTCCCCAGAAGCTGTATGTATAGCAGGCCCGGACTCACAACTAATTTGAAAAAAATAGAAATTATGATTTGATTAACACTTGTGTTGTCTTTCCGTCAAAATGGACCTGGTATGTTTTGCTTGTTTATAAAGCATAACGTAGAAATGATCACCCACTTCTTATTTGTTACGTCTTAGCCAACTTATTTCCACTAGTTTTACACTTATTTTTGGAATTCATGGTCAATAAACCCAAATCATATTCAATTATATCTCATTATATAAATTATAGCTATTATTGAGATTAAAAACCCAGAAATGATGAATCATTTTTGACTAGATCAGAGGAACATATGTTGATGGGTGATCACAGCCTGTTTTGTTTATTAAACCATCCGTGTTAATTATGGACAATTTGTTTGAAAGGAACCCATATTTTTGATAAAGAAACATTGAAAACGGCTCAAATCTGACCCAAAAGCTTTGAATAATTTCCATAATATATCAGTTGTATCACCTGAACTGCACGCTGCAGTTATGTGGGAGTGCAGGGAAACAGAAGTAGACACAGACATTTAGTGCAGAGTAATGAACAAATGGGAGAAATAAAAAGCAAAAAGTAATGGGTACTTCATAGAAATATGTACTGGTCCCCACTGTGCTGATCCATTGGTAGAAACAGTCCCCCTGGAGCAGTGACAGGACTCTCATCGGGTGTGTGCAGTACGACTCTGTGGCCAGTGACGCTCCATTCAAACAGCTGTGTAATGGGCGTGGCAATGGGAGAAGTCTGTCATCCCTTCACACTGTAACAGGCAGCGGCAGCGAGGGCGGTGTGATGTATTTCTCTGCTGCCAGTGATGCACACTGCTGCAAAAAAACACAGTTTTTAACCAAAGCCCTCAAACACGTCACGGTGTTCACCTGCTCTAAGCACACAGGCAGAACACACACAATGCTTTTATTATCCAATGGGGTGCAGTGTTTCTCTCCAAAGAGTTCCACATGGGTGCTATATATGAATGATCTATGAGTGAGAGGAAATATATGTGGGCGGCTGTGGCTCAGTGGTAGAGCGGTTGCCTGCCAATTGGAAGGATGGTGGTTCAATCCCCGGCCCTGCAGTCCCATGTCAAAGTGTCCTTGGGCAAGACACTGAACCCCGAGTTGCCCCCGATGCTGCGTCAAGGGAGTGTGAATGTGTGTGAGTGTTTATCTGATGAGCAGGTGGCACCTTGTACGGCAGCCTCGGCCACAGTGTATGAATGTGTGTGAATGGTGAATGTATCCTGTATGATGTAAAAGCGCTTTGAGTAGTTGTTCAGACTAGAAAAGCGCTATATAAATACAGCACATTTACATTTACATATGTGTGATGACATATGTATTTCTTGCAGACAAAAGGACTTAGTTTATGTGTATTTACACTATGAATTTTCTAACTCCATAAAATATTTTGAGTAACAAATTACACCAGGGTCATGTTATGTTGGAGTCAAGTTTGAAATTCTAGTTTATGGTGTAACACTGAATTATAATTTAGTTAAAGATTCCCTACTATGCTTCTTGTGAGCGACATATTTGTACTCTTAGGGTCTAGTAGAATAGATTTACATGCTTTGATGTTATGTTACCATGGAGATTTATTACTTACTAACAGCCAAGCTGTATTAATCCTGGAGCTTCTTATTATCAGCCTACATTAAAATACAACAGGTGCATGTTGCTGTTCAGTTAAATACTGTTCATATTTTAATACTGGGACTGTTGTTTTAAAAACGTCATATTGCTGTATGAAGACCGCTGTTCATATTGTTATTAGAAGTTTGATGAATAAATTACTATATGTAAGTGCTGTACATGCGTGTTTCTATATGACCAATGCACTTTTAATTATTTTAGTTGATTCATTTTTTTGTATTCTTTAACGACTATAATTTGGGAGGGTTGTACATTTTTAAAAACATATCCTAATTGTACAATCCTCCCAAATTCTAGCCTTAGTTCCCTGGACCAGTATGGATATAGTGGTGTAGGCTACTGGACATTCATAAACCAACAGGGAGAGGACACCCCTATGCTTTCTGACATCATATTCTGCTGAGGGACCAACCACAGATGAATTAAATAAGCATTAATCATTCAATGTATCAATGTATTAATTCTCTTTAAAATTCTAAAGTTTAGAGTCCAATTTCTTCAGTGTCTTTCTTTTCTATGTCCATGTATACGAGGAAGCAAAGCAAAGAAGGAAACTCGCCCACTTTGCATTAAAAGCGAGCAGGGGAAGCTAATATGACTTAGGATATTTATTTTTGAGCCCCTGAGAGAGAGAGCGGGGGGGGGTGGAAACAGAGTGAAAGAGATATTTATGCATCATATTCTTTAAAGATTGAGCTTCATGGTGAATTTCCAGATGCCCATTATCTTCTGCTTACTTTTAAGCCAAAGAGTCCATGGGTTAATGTGTGCAAATGATTAGTAGCCTAATCTTTGAATGGTATGATTATGACGCTTTTCAGAGCAGTGGATTTATATTTTTAGGCTTCTTACGCGATCGGCTGCCACGCTTCCTCTCACTGTTTCTTTACAGCGGCCATGTTTCTTCTTTTCAAGCAATGTGTTTCATGTGTATATCTTCATATTACATCATTCTACAGGCCCCAGCTGTTGTTATTAGAGCCCGACCAATATATTGGCGGCCCGATATTATCGTGCAATATTAGGCATTTCCTGAACTATCGGTATCGGCATTTATAATGGTCGATAATTTCATTATTTATTATTTTTTTAAATATTCATTCATCAAAATCATAAATGATTCTGATAAATGAATATTTCAAAAAAAAAAACGGTCAGCCAGGTTATGATGGCGTTGCATAGTCTGTCCACCAGAGGACACTCTACAACGTCCCTATTAGTGATGGCGTTGCATAGTCTGTCTACCAGAGGACACTCTACAACGTCCCTGTTAGTGATGGCGTTGCATAGTCTGTCCACCAGAGGACGCTCTACAACGTCCCTGTTAGTGATGGCGTTGCATAGTCTGTCCACCAGAGGACGCTCTACAACGTCCCTGTTAGTGATGGCGTTGCATAGTCTGTCCACCAGAGGACACTCTACAACATCCCTGTTAGTGATGGCGTTGCATAGTCTGTCCACCAGAGGACACTCTACAACGTCCCTGTTAGTGATGGCGTTGCATAGTCTGTCCACCAGAGGACACTCTACAACGTAGCAGGTGAACATAGGGCACAGCATATCAGGCACACATCTGCCTTTGGCTTCAAACGTCCTTATCGTCTCCTTCATGTGACGCCCCATATCATTTCCATTTCCTGCTTGAGACAGACACAGTAACGAGCTCTCAACATGCACAGTGCGTTAATTGCAGTGATGATCCCACTCTTCTGGATCAAAGGTACATTAACATATTCATTTTTTGCTTCAACTTCAACTTGCTTTTGATTCATTTAAATTCCTCATGTTTTGTTAATTTCTGCAGGAATGTCACCAAGTCAAAGTGAAGATGTGGATCAGTCTCCAGTCGATCTGCTGGGGGGGATAAATGATCCAGTCAACCTGACCTGCAAGCACAGCATCAACAACTACGACACCGTCCTATGGTATCATCGCTCACAAGGAGACTCTTCTTTAAAGCTTGTCGGTTTAACAAGTTATAAATCAGTTCACATGGTGGAAAATCCTTTTCAGGGTAGCTTTAAAGTGAGTGGAAACGGTGAGCACGAGGCGTTCCTTCATTTCCTCAAACTGAGGCATCCCGAAGACAGCGGGCATTATTTCTGTGCAGCATACAGTCGCACAACAATAGAAAAAACCCAAATTCCCCTACAAAAACCCTCGTATCACCCTGTACACCTGGAGCAAACCACATCAACCAGCACACTGAAGAGGCAGCCAGACAGGGGGAGGAGCTGAAGAAGTAATAATGGTAGAAAGAGTTTTAGGTTAAGATGATCATCTGGTTCATACTCAGACAGTTAGGCAGAGATTCTCACGCGTCTGCAACAGTGTGAAAACACCTCAGACCCACAAAAATATGCAAAGTAGCACGATTTTGGACTGCCTTTGACTTTGAATAAAACAACAATTCCCGTGTTTCAGGACGTTTCATGCAACGCACAACCAGCTACAGACATCAGGCAGACAGAGTGTGATGCCACTCATAGGCAGGCCATCTATCTAATAAAGCGAGACATATCTGTACGTACTGTATGTACTGTATATGTCCATGTTTGGGGGCGTGGGGGGTGTTACCGCCTTTGACTCTTTTCCTACTATTGTATCAAGTTGCTATGAGCTGGCAGAACATGATGTAACCGCTGAGATCATTCCTTCACAGCAAGAAGATCTTAGCGGCAGACACATCAGTTTTCATCAGATTCATGTTGGGTCGGATTAATGAAGTCTGGTGCTAACTCACAACACTAATAACATCACCGTCGGCAAAATACCCCCGCCACCCAAGTCCATTCAGAGTTAACTGTCAAGTCACTAAATCTGTATGGAAATGAACACCTCTGCTGAAATGTTAAATTCATTCATTGTGTGTCTGTGCACACAGACACACAAACAACCAGTCCTGTTCTGGTGGCTGATTAACGCAGATATGTGCTGATTTATAGAATAATAGATTAGCTCTCATAAAGGGCCAGGTGGGTAGCACACTGCCATGAGTCCATGACGCTAATGCTTGGTTACTCCACATTGTCCATCCATCCACCCATCTTCGTCATCTTATCCGGTACTGGGTTGTAGGGGGAGCAGCTCCTCCGGGGGACCCCAAACTTCTTTCCCCAGCCACATCAACCAGCTCCGACTCCACATTGTCATTGTGACATTTTGTGATTCCATTCTGAATCTGCCCTGTTCTCTGAAAGGTAAGTACAGTAGTACAATGTCTTCCTCTGATGTAGACGTAGGCTACAATATAAGTCATACACAGTGGAGTAGCATATGAAGTGGTCTGGGGTCCTTCTGTAAGTAATATTGGGGTACAATTTGGTTTTGAAGAATTCTACAAGCAGCAATCCCACAGGCCAAGCAATCACCCGTTCCAAACATGTACATTTTCAACGGGCTCTGTACTAGTATTAATAAATTATGCAAATATAATTTTTAACATGGGTTCTTTGTTATGGCCATTTGAGCCAGGTCATGACATCTCCCACCATAGAAATGGCTGCAATCACACCCATTCTTAAAAAAAGTGTGCTGATCCAACTTATGTAATCCCCTACAGGCCCATTACCAACCTCCCAATTATTTCAAAAACCTCAACAACCTACATGAACCCTTCCAATATGGTTTCCACCTTATACACAGGACTGAAACAGCCTTGGTGGAAATCACCAGTGACCTCCTCCATACAGCAGACCCTGGACCTCTGGACTCTCACTGGACCTTACTGATGCCGTTGAAACCATCTCTTACCCACTGCTCTTGGAATGCCTGGCTGACACTGGCATCACTGGTGTTTCTCATCATACCTCACTGAGAGACAACAGTATATCCATCTAAGAAACCACAGGTCTACTGTCAGACTGTGGACCAGGGACCAGTCCTGGGTCCACACCTAATCATCATTTACGCTATGCTGATGACTCACATGTCTACATCTCATTTTAGGGAAAACGCTATGCTTAGCTTAAATTATGCCCCTCAGAAGTATAATTGTCAGTGTGGTAAATTGACTAAATCAGACCTTTCCTATCCAGAAATTCATCAGGAGCGGCCTTACCCCCAATTTCCACCAGTTGCGGAACAGCTGCAGATCCGCTCCGGAACGGCGTTGGAGTAATTTGGTTTCCAATAAAGTCAATGTGTGTATTTTCACTGACTGCGGACTGGCTGCGGCCTGACTCGGAAACTGGGGGTTAGCATGATCAGGAAAATGTACTTACAGTATTAAAAGTAAGTACTCGGAAAAAACATGTGTTAGAAAAATGAGGATTTACATACTTTTGTCTTGTTATTATTGAAACTGTTTGCATAAGAATACCATATTATGCTTATTACCCTAACAAGATAACATGCATGTCCTTGTCCAGAAACTGGAAACCATAAAAACTGTTTTGGTTTTGTTTGTCTAATCATTGCACCTCTACTTGTAGGACTATGTATTGTTAGATAGTTTAATTTATAAGAAAATATTCTATATCATAAACTACGTTTGTTTTGTGTGCTAAAATCTTAATTTGCACATTAGCTAGTTACTGAAACTGTCAGATAAATGTAGGGGAGTAAAAAGTAGAATATATCTCTCTGAAATGTAGCGGAGTAGAAGTAGAAAGTGGCATGGAAAGAAAAGTACAAGTATCCATAAATGTGTACTTAAGTGAGTAAATGTGTGGTGTTTTACTCAAGGTACTCCTTCCACCCCTGAGCTGGGTGGGATAAACTGGGCGGGGTAAAGACGTTGTGACCAGTGATGTCACTTCCCCTGTGCAGCATTCTCTTTTCTTGCTTGCTTCTTTTCTTAGCCGTCATAGAAATAGCAGCAGTCAGGGAGAACAAAGGCCCCCCCCAGCCTTCAGTCAGACGCAGAGAGATGGAGGCTGGAGATACGGAGCCGCCAGGTGGGGGAAGGAAAGCCGACACAAGCAAAGAGAAGTCAGGTTTTTGTGTAATGCTGTTTTGCTGTGAGGACAGGGGGCCACGGTGATACAATCCAATAGAGCCGCTGTACAAAAACGTGCTTCAAGTGGGTCGCTAAGTTACCTGAGACAGATTCCAAACAGCAATTTGTCTCACTATTCTGCCATTGTACAAAAACTAATTTTGAGTTGGGAAACCAACTAAATGAAATGAACGTGGGTTTTTTCCCCACTCCTTCTAAAGAAACTGCAACAGAAAACTTGGATGTTGTAATGCTGAATCCATGCTGAAACTGCAGTCATATCATAGATCATTAGCCTGTTTCCAAGCATCAGTGATGGGCAGTTTTGTCACTTTTTGCTGGGGGGGGGGGGGATGTAGTCACACAGACACTGGAGCTGAAGCTTCCTTTGGATATGGAACTAAACTCACTGTTCTGGGTAAGTCGGCGCTCTCATCCTGAGAAATGTTGATTTGGTTTGACAATGAAGGAAAATCTCTCTGACTAACTGTCTGATATATGATAGGTAATAATCAAACTAAACTGAGCGCTGTCCAAGTGCTTATGAGAGTTGGTTCTGTGGAGGAACCAGATAAGAAATCAACGTTAAATTCTTTAAAATATCTAATAACTATGGTTTTGTTCAGACGTCCTTCCCTGTAGAGATACTGCAAAGCCTGAGAGACACGTTGCACGTGATGAGAAATGTTCTGACTGTGAAAAAGAATGTCTTCAGTTATCATAGAAATGCCTTAATAGCAAACGTTGTGTTTAAAAGGTGGCCTGTAGCAGGGAGTGATTGGATTCATTATATAGGCTACTACAGAACATTTCACTGAAAGTCGGCACATCATCATCAAAGTGTGACAAAGTTGCAACATCTCCAAAGAGGAGCTCAGAGACAGAAAGCAGTAGGAAAGGTTTTTGTCACAGTCTGAGAGCTCTGTGTTAATTCTCCCCGGCTCAATTTGGAGCTGGAACTAAGCTGACCGTCTTAGGTAAGAAACTCTTCAACAAACTCAAACTCAAACTAAGCGTCTTTCACAGCTGCTTTATGAGGGAATAGGCTTTATGTGGCTTTTAGGGGATTTTATTTGGTGGCAGTGAACGTAGTATCCCCCCTTTAAATGATAAAAGTAAGTCTTGATAATTCCTAATTACTCAGTGTTCTACAGCAAACTGCCGCAGAAATAAAAGAACTGGCTTTCATTGTGAGTTCAGATCAATTCTGTGAATCCAGTTAGAGACTGACTTTGAGTCTGGAACCAAAATTACTGTCTAAGGTAAGTAAAGGGAGAAAAAGTAATTTCATAATGTATTAGCTCGTTTAATATCTACAATGTATGGTTTGAGGGGTTTTCACAGTGGTGGAAGAAGGATTCAGATCCTTTACTTTAGTAAAAGTTCTAATAATACACTGTAAAAAAAATACTATGTCACAAGTAAAATGTCCTGCACTGAAAATGTTATGAAGTATGTAAGTGTCATCAGGAAAATGTACTTAAAGTATTCAAAGAAAAAGTACTCAGTGCAGAAATATCCTCACATTTTAGAAACCGGAAAGGATCCATCAACTAAGTGTTTAATCTGTAGTTTTTGGTAATACATCAGATTTTCTTCTTATGAATTCCCCTGTGTGTGTGTGTGTGTGTGTGTGTGTGTGTGTGTGTGTGTGTGTGTGTGTGTGTGTGTGTGTGTGTGTGTGTGTTGAGATCCTCACAAATCATGCAGCTGTTGAGAAAAACTCATTTTCCTCCAACTTTCCAGGCTGTGGTGCATGAAGTGATGGCGCTGTTAGGAATTAAAGGACAGCAAATGAGTAATATAGTCAACTGAAAGTACTTACAGTAACTTTTCCAGACAATGGTTTAGTTGTTTTTTTCTCTTTGTGAAGAACAAGAAAGCAGTCAACAGCTTGTTAGTGCAGCCAGTTTTCACTACAGCCAGCTCCAACCCTGCTGACAGATAGATATATCCAATATATTGTGTGTTTTAAGAAAAGTGAAGTGTTGTCACTGTTGCTGGCATGTGTAAAGGTTTCTGGCCAAAAACTCTCCCACATAACCCCTGGTAAAATGGCAAATTGTTGTTGCTGTTTTTACACTTAAGTTTCTACAAGAGCATAAGGGCCGCATGTGAAAAATGTATTTGAGTTTTTAAAGTCTGAACTCTGAGTTTAAGGTCAGATTTCTGAGAATAAAGTTGAAAAAACTCAGAATTCTGACTTTAAACTCAGAACTAATTTTTTACAGGTGGCCCTTGTCGTCTTCCGTACATGTCTGTACGCCTTTCATAAATGAGATATACCATGTTAGTTAGTAGACTTTAAAAGGTGCCAATGCGCCTGTTTTTGGTTTTGTTTTTAGATTATGGCTAGCTGTTTCCCAATGTTTCTAGTCTTTTTGCTAAGCTAACTGGCTTCTGGCTCTAGCTTTGTATTCTCCATACAGACATGAGGTATGAATCTTTTCCAAAACAGAGTAAGTGTTTTTCCCAAAATGTCGAACCATTCTAATAATGAAATGAATAATGGTAATAAATTTGCTTCTTTTGCCCCCCCGCAGACCCAAACCGTACTATCACCCCGCCAACAGTGAAAGTGCTTCCACCTTCGCCAAACAAGTGTCAAATCAACAAAGACAAGAAACACAAGAAGATGTTGGTGTGTGTGGCGTCCCATTTCTACCCGGACCACGTGAGTGTGTTCTGGCAGATCGACGGGGTAAATGTCACCGATGGAGTGGCGACCGACGATGTCGCCCTGTGGGGAGGGGAACACTACAGCATCAGCAGCAGGCTGACGGTCCCGCTCAGGGATTGGTTCACACCAGGCAAGACGTTCACCTGCACCGTCAGCTTCTTCAACGGGAACGATACTGTTCCCCGGTCCGATTGGGTCCAAGGTATGCTAAAGCTAAAGAATTCCACTGGGAACCAACTACAACTATCTAACTACTAACTAAAGTAATTTAGTTGCACTCATTTTGGCATTTTGGTGCTGTGCCTACGTCCTATAATAGTAGGGATAACTCTGCACTATAATGATTAACTAATACTAATAAACTATATTTACTTTTGTTTTTCCTGTCAGGACCCGGAGCTGCACCGATAAGAGGTAAATATAATTTTGTGCAACCTACACAACACAAAGCATCAACACTAAATCACTAAATTGACACCATTTTATTTTTTTGTTGCAGAGAAGTATTTGAGGATCATGCACACTGCCAAGCTGTTCTACGCCATTTTGATCTCCAAGAGCAGCGTCTTCGGAGTCTTTGTTGTGTTTCTGGTGTGGAGGCTTCAGGTTCGTCCCAATGGAAGCATTGTACTCACTTCTACTGGCTTTGGGAAATTGAAAAATGAATGCGCTCATGTCCGATAACGTCCAAATACTGACGCTTGGTGTGTGGCTCTCGTCGCATAGCAACAGCTTGGCGGCGGGCTGCATGATGAGGTGCAGAGCGACAGCGTTGGCGAGTAGTATGGAAAACTGAAAATTCATTTTAGGAGTTGGGGTGGTGCATGGTTCGAGGGACTTTCACCCAGGAGACCGGGGGCTTGTGTCCTGTTATTGTACCGCGTATCATCAGAACATTTTGTAACCCCACCCACAATCTTTTTCTAAACCTAACTGTCCAGTTTTTGTGCCGCATGTCAGTTAAATGTACTCATAACCTCAGGGCATCAAAAGTGATGCCAAGAGTCCCGAGTGCGTCTTAATACGCCCAAGGCCTAGACGCTAGAGAAGACTTTTTGCGTGAGTAACAACCAAAGCCAAAGGTACCTGACCAAACGCAGCTTATTGACGCGCTGGAAGTTAGACCATGTTGGGCCGGACGGTGTATTAAAGCACCTATCAGACATAGAATATGGAACATTTCTGGCTTCACCTACCGTCAGGTAAAAGGGTCTGTAATGTTCATGTTAGCTAGGGCTTTATGTGAACTGTTAGAGTTTGCTCATGGCAGCACTGGGACCAGCTCTGTTCTTTTCCCTGACTCGGCAGTGATGCATTCAACTGTTGTGAGAATGTGTGACACTCGTACCTTTTTCCAGCCCCACGGGGTCAAATACAAATCAACATACTGATCTGAAATGAGAAGAAGATCCTTAGCAACATTTCTTTGTGTACAAGCGATGATAGGTATGTGATGAATTTGTGAGAGTTAAAGAAAGAAATTCAAATTGCCATATTGGAAGTGCAAAAGAAAAATCAAATCTATTTACCAAGGTGCATGTCTCAAAGGGGCTTATGTGTAGTATGGAAGTGTTGAAATGAGTATAGGATTGATATACTGTGTATAAATCACTGAAATGCATCCTTCTCTGTCTGCTGCACAGGGCTCCTCTGGGAAACTAAGGACTGAGGGCTGAGCTGTGCAAACCAGCTGATTCTCCTGATTTCCACAAACAAAGAATCTAAAATCTGAAGAGTGTTGGTATTAAATGCGCAGTCATTGTTCACATCCTGCCCAAATTAGAGCAACTCGCTTGACTTAAGAGCCTTTTGTATCCAAACAGCAGAGGTGGAAAGTAACTAATTACATTTACTCCCATTACTTTTTAAAGCAGTTATATTTGAACTGTAGGGGAGAGCCGGGACAGTTGAAACACTTTTTATTAAACGTAATTTACAAAGCGGTTGTATCACACTGAAAGCTGATTAGCAACCTACACGTGTCATCTGTCAAATCCAGCTGCATTTTCAGCTTTGAACAAAACCGTTCAGGAGTTATTACGGCAAAAGTGGGACGTGCTTGATGTTTCATCTGTCCCTCCTGGACGGGATGAAGGAAACAGCATGGATATTTGTGCATTTACTTTGAATCCATGGAGTTCCAGCCAGGTCGGGGGGGGCATCAACATATGCCGTTACAGCCTGTTTTGCTTCTCATGTAAACAAGCATGCAATATGAAAGTCTGAGATGGTGGAGAAAGATTACTGGTCTACTTATTAAGTTTAGTTTTGACCATAAACAAATCCTTTATCGGCTGTAACTCTGTGATAAAATGAAATAACAGGAAGATATTAGGCTGACAGAAGGAGGGTAACATGCTCTATGGTCTGACCTGAGGAAGTCCGTCTATCATCATTACACTCGGAGAAAACTGGAATGTTTGACTCGTCCCACATGTCAATTGTCCCGGCTCTCCTCTACTTTTCATACATTTACAGAAAAATAACTAAACTAACTAAAGATTAAAGTGGTAAATTTGGAATTGGAATTAATTACTTATCTGCAACTTTTAAATTTTGCAAAGTCATCCAGTGGGCCTGATTGGACCCTGTAGCGGGCCGGTTCTGGCCCACGGCCGTATGTTCCACACCTCTGCATTACAGAGTAAAAAAAGCAAATACAAATGTTTCCAATGGTGTTTACAATCTGCCAACAAATGAACATCCAAAGCAGCTTTGTGCCCCTCTTAAAATCACAAACAACTGTGATTTGATTAAACTATGAATCTGATATTAAATAAGTATAGACATAAAAACTATACCCCCACCTGCTGTTGAAAGTTACTAAGTAACTTTTACTCTTAGAACAATTTTACTTGTATTTAAGTAGAAGTTCATCAAAGTTATAGTACTTGTACTCTAGCTTATTTTTGTCTCTTTCCACCTCTGCCATGCAGTATAGCTGATTGATATGATGCTGTCAGTTTATGTAAATGCTCATGGCCTGCTTCCTGCTGAATTATATTCTCAATAAAAAGAAACCAGAAGAGCTGTATGTATCATCATTATTTCTCCTCATATCACTACACAGTATGTGGCCTGTCAAAGGTCACCACCAACACAACGTACAGAAAACCCAGCTGGTAGGGATGTAAGGATGCACCATGAACGGCTTCAAAATCAAGATTACAACAAGTTGAGATAAGAAAAAAAATAAAAGAATCACAACACACTTTCTAAGGCGGCCTAGGGTGTAATCTACTTTAGATTTCACTTGTTTGACTTCAGACGCCATTACGTGTTCTCAGTTGATTTATGTAAAGAGATTTTATTTAGTTTTAATTTCAGTTCAGTAACTTATGATCTGAAGTCTCTTTTATATAGACCTTAGTGGTCCCTAATACTGTATCTGAAGTCTCTTTTATATAGACCTTAGTGGTCCCCTAATACTGTATCTGAAGTCTCTTTATATAGACCTTAGTGGTCCCTAATACTGTATCTGAAGTCTCTTTTATATAGACCTTAGTGGTCCCCTAATACTGTATCTGAAGTCTCTTTTATATAGACCTTAGTGGTCCCTAATACTGTATCTGAAGTCTCTTTTATATAGACCTTAGTGGTCCCT
>CM057251.1:345345-423630 GCA_029931835.1 Etheostoma nigrum | reverse complement strand
AGTACTGTATCTGAAGTCTCTTTATATAGACCTTAGTGGTCCCTAATACTGTATCTGAAGTCTCTTTTATATAGACCTTAGTGGTCCCTAGTACTGTATCTGAAGTCTCTTTATATAGACCTTAGTGGTCCCCTAATACTGTATCTGAAGTCTCTTTTATATAGACCTTAGTGGTCCCTAATACTGTATCTGAAGTCTCTTTTATATAGACCTTAGTGGTCCCTAATACTGTATCTGAAGTCTCTTTTATATAGACCTTAGTGGTCCCCTAATACTGTATCTGAAGTCTTTTTTCTATAGACCTTAGTGGTCCCTAGTACTGTATCTGTACTGTATATTGGGGTTGCCTGCCAATTGGAAGGTTGGTGGTTCAATCCCTGGCCCTGCAGTCCCATGTCGAAGTGTCCTTGGGCAAGACACTGAACCCCTGCGCATCGGAGTGTGTATGTGTGTGCATGTTTATCTGATGAGCAGGTGGCACCTTGTACGGCAGCCTCGGCCACAGTGTATGAATGTGTGTGAATGGTGAATGTATCCTGTATGATGTAAAAGCGCTTTGAGTAGTCGTTAAGACTAGAAAAGCGCTATATAAATACAGTATTTGTGGCCTTAGTATTGTCAGACATTGCTTGGACTCTTGGTCCTTGGCCCTCAGAGAGTTAATGGTTAATGGTTCAGTTGTACTTGACCTGTCTATTGTTTGGTAGTTAAATGTATATAAAAAATGTGTTTTGTTTGCAAAAATTGTAATGTGTAAAGTAACTAAAACTGTAACAGATGAGTGTAGTGGAGTAAAAAGTAGAATATTTTTCTCTGAAATGTAGAAAGTGTAGTAGAAAGTGGCATTAAAAGAAAAAAAATCAGTAAACTACAAGTACATTTGTAACTAAGTACAGTACTTGAGTAAATATACTCCATTCCTCCATTGATCAAGCTGTATTCCTCTCAGGTGGAGGCTTTTAGTAGAAGAATGTAAGTCGGCCATAACAACAGGAAGTCAGCGATGTGATCTCCGTGCTGCTGGCTGCCGAGGCGTTGAGAGCACCAGCCGAGCAGAGGATGTGGTCACACCACAGCCTTTGCACCCATCACCTCTCGCGTCCTCCACCTCTGCACTGCACCACTCTGCCATAAGCAGCTGTGTGTGTGTCAACTGAAGCTCCTTCTGAGCTCACAGCTGCTGATCCGCTGCAGCAGTCTGAACATAAAGTAGAATTACAGCATTAGCTTGGTTTTTGTAATCCTTAAACTATATCCACCCTATAAGGCTGAGGCAGTGGTGGAATATAAAGGATTACATTTACTCAAATACTGTAAAGGAAGTTTGTGCAGATGCTATTTCAAAACTCTGTCCACATTTTGACTTAGAATCTCATAAATGTAACCTAGACCAAATCTTTCCTTACTGTCTCAGGAATTTATCTTTTGTGAACACAGGTTGGGGTGTTATATCGAAGATCTGTCGACCTGTTCTCACTCCGAGCAGCCTCCGAAGGAAACAGAGAGCGCCCTTCAGCACCAGAGAGAGCAGCAGCTACACGGGGCTGGAGATGACGTAGCACTAGGAGCAACTAAGAAAGGCCGAAAATCCACATAGGGAGATTGGTTGGGGGGGTGGGGGGGTCAAATAACAATTTTCACCCAGGAGACCGGGGATTGTGTCCCGCATGAATTCATGTTTTCCTAAACCCAACCATCACTTTCTTCTTTTCCTACCCCAACCATCGCTTTCTTCTTTTCCTAACCCAACCATCACTTTCTTCTTTTCCTACCCCAACCATCGCTTTCTTCTTTTCCTAACCCAACCATCACTTTCTTCTTTTCCTACCCCAACCATCGCTTTCTTCTTTTCCTTATCCAAACCGTCCCGTTCTTCATGAAAACGTAAGCCCAGTCCCGACCAAGCAAGTTTAGAGTAAAGTGCGTTTAGACGCTGAAGGAGACTTTGAAAGGAGACTTTTAGCGTCAATAACAAGGCGACAAAGTGTCCATATTTTATGCGATGGGAGTGAGAATCTGTGGGAATGTAACAAACTACATGTACTTTAAGTACTGTACAAATGTTGATGTACTTTTAGTTTACTTTTAGTCTTTTCTTTTCATGCCACCTTCTAGTGAACAACCTTCTAAATCTCTGAACATGTAGAACAACTCAGTGATGCACAAACCCGGGCACAAGAAACCTCAAATTATTTCCTCTTTCATC
Source organism: Etheostoma nigrum (assembly GCA_029931835.1). NCBI lineage: Eukaryota > Metazoa > Chordata > Actinopteri > Perciformes > Percidae > Etheostoma > Etheostoma nigrum. The sequence goes on along the minus strand of CM057251.1, from coordinate 421,424 downwards.
AGTATGCTCACACCTGCCATTTTCTTCTACAGCTCTTACATAAAGATGAATTTAGGGAGATGAAATTAGGCATAGAACTAATTACATTATAAATATTTTATAAATAATTATCGGATGTTGCTGAGGGTCCAGTGAGGATATGTGGAAATGGATCTGTATTGTTTGATATTTATCTGAAGAGAATGTCTTCCCACGTCCCAACTCAGTCCAGACATTATCAGTTCAGTGTCTCCATCTGCTGGACAGGGAAAGCTGCTACCCCCCCCCCCCCTCCAGGGCACAGCTGACCCCCTGGGGCTTTACCCCCAGAATATCGTAGGGCTAGAAGAAGCTCTTGATACTCACTGATTCAGAAGTAACTCTTAAGGATAAATTGGACAAAAACAATTTGCAAATAGATATCAAGACAAATGTATTTTTTTTAAGTTTAATGAAAAGTTCTGTTTAGACGTGCAAACGATGCATTATCTTCCCAAATATGTGGCCATCTGTATACATTTCCAGAACAAAAATCATTCAGAACGTTGGATAAAGCCAGATTCAAACTTCTTGTGTCTTTGGTTGACATATTATAGTCAAAAGGTTTTTACATAAGGAATTTTGGATATCTCTTTTTATTACTCCACAGATCAGAATATACTGTCAACATGTTTTTTGGTATAGAATGTTACATTAATCAAGCTATGAATGATGTCTGAACGAAGTCTTCTGTAGAAACCTTCAGATTATAGATAGGTATGTAAATGAAAGGTAGGTGTATGTAAGCGCTACTCCAGTGGAGATTTCTGGCTCATTGGGTGAGAAAAATTAACAAAAAACAGCCTTTAAAGATTATGGATTATAAAACATCATACATTTTGCTAGACATTTACAAAAACATTTTAACTAACATATCAACAAGAAACTTCCAGTTGATTACTTTCATTAAGACATGTTTTTATATTACAGGTTTCCTGAAATTGTTATGTTTAAATATGCAAACTATCTATCTAATGCTGACCTTTTATGAATTTAGCGGTGGGTCTGGTTTCTCTGGAAATTCAAAGCCAGACTATCACGGCGGCTTATTCAGAACACAATCTCATATTTTACTAAAATAGTTCACCGAAACATGCTTCTGAAAACATTTTAAGGAGCTGCTGAGTCTTCATTTCAGATCCACAAAGGTCAGTGTGAAAGATTTTCCTCAGATTTAGAGATACTCTCGTCACGCTCATCCCACGTGTCATCTCCAGGTTTGCACTTCACCAAATCCGATTGGTCGTTTGAGTCTGACTGCCGGCATTGCCGCATTCCAACCGAGCATGTGAGGTTGGCCAAAATGAAGGCCGCCGGCCCCTCTGAGGGACGACGGCCCGGACCACACCGACCAGACTCGAGTGACCAACTGTCCAGCGGCCAATTATCGGGTTGGTGTGTCAGGGCCTTAACTCTGATGGGGAACCAACAACCAAACTCCGTTTGGGGTCTCGGTTGGTTTCAAGTGCTCTAGAGTTCAGTTCACTTTAGGTGAGAATGCAACCTCACCCAAATATAGAACGTGAACCAAACAAACATTTAGTACCTATTATGACCATAAATCGCTGGTCTTCTGTGTGAAAACACATAATCATCTCTCTCTCATCAGGGCCCGCCCCTTCTTTCACTCGTTGTCTGTCAGCTGCTCACATTGTTCACCAACATCTAAAATATCAGAAACACTAAAGCAAAGCCAGATGTTGTTGCTCCATTATTTCTGAGACCAGAAGTGTTGCTATATTTCACTAAGATATTGGCCTACTAAACCAAATAAAAAATGCTAAATAGTTGCAACTTCACCCCTGAATCTCACCAAGTCTACAGGTAAATGGACTGTGTATACGTATATAGCACTTTTCTAGTCTTACCGGCTACTCAAAGTGCTACAGTTACTTAGTACATGTACCATTAATACACATTCATAGACTGTGGCTGAGGCTAAGGTACCACCCGCTCATCAGATAGACATTTACACACATCTACACTCCGATGGGGCAGCATCGGGGGCAACTCGGGGTGCAGTGTCTTGCCCAAGGACACTTCGGCATGGAACTGCAGGGACAGGGATCAAACCACCAGCCTTCCGATCAGTAGATAACCGCTCTTACCACCTGAGCCCACAGTGTGAAGCGCCCTTAGCTTTTAACTTTTAGTGGAGTTCAAGAGTCCTCGTAGCAGTAAGTTAGTGAATACAGACCCTGGGCTGTGGTAAGCTCTGATGCACATTAACGTAACATTACCCCTACCCCACAACACACAAAACAATGAAATACAAGTAGTTCAAAAAGTGAGTTATTTAAATTATCTGGATACATGGTTACACCTCATTATCATATACTAGTGTATCTATTCCACCAATCGGTCCCAAAACGTTCCAGTTAGAGAGGAGATGTAGCTCAGCGTAAATTCTTTCAGGAAGACCTAACTATTAATTGATGCTCTCCTAAATCAAATCAGCTGTTATCCAAAATAAATGTATATTTTACCATGCAGTGTATAACTGTTGTTTATCTGCAACTAGGCTCTCCTGATTCTCTCTCCTCAGTGGAAATCCTTCAGGAAGACCTCACTCTTAATCACTGCTCCACCTAACTCCAATCAGCTGTTGGAGGCGGTCACCTTTCTGCTAAACCAATCAGAATCGTACACAATGGCAAGGGCCAATCACAGAGTCATAACCCTGATATAAGAATCTGTTTCTCCCTTTGGTATTAGCTGTCGTTGCAGGCAAAGAGTTCAAACCTCCAGTCATCTACTCCAGCTCCACCTCTCCCCCTCCAGTCCTCTACTCCAGCTCCACCTCTCCCCCTCCAGTCCTCTACTCCAGCTCCACCTCTCCCCCTCCAGTCCTCTACTCCAGCTCCACCCCCCCTTCCACCTCCAGTCCTCTACTCCAGCTCCACCTCTCCCCCTCCAGTCCTCTACTCCAGCTCCACCTCTCCCCCTCCAGTCCTCTACTCCAGCTCCACCCCCCCTTCCACCTCCAGTCCTCTACTCCACCTGACCGGTCCAGAGCCTCCTTCAGTCTGGTCTTCAGGCTCCTTCGTCCATTCCATCGGGGGGGTCTGATGGTTCTCTACCCCTATATACTGTATATATGACATATTCGTATAGCAATGGAGTATAATCGCCAAAGACTTTGTACATTTTTATTGAGCTGTACAATAAACACATTCTTTGTAAATCTTTACAACGATTCCAGAAACAACCAAACAGGCCTGCCTTGTAGCACAATCCAAATGTTCCTTCAAACTAGCCTTATCAGCGTGGAACATTGCTCAGAGGTCCGGTTAACGTTAGTGAGTTTTACAGTTAACACAAAGAATGCAGAAAGGGAGGGACACCGGAACTATTATTTGAACCGAAACAAAGATAGAAAGAGAGTAAATCTTGGACTTCATCAGGTAGCACTGTTTTGAGTGAGAGCCCCCTAGCCCTGGTCGTCTTTAACTTGGCTGGGACTAATCCAGGAGGAGACAGCAGAGCAGCAGAGTGACAACACAAGACAAAGATGTCCTCAGGCCTACAGAGCTGGACACCATGACCGTGTTGCGGCCCAGGCTGGGCAGTGGACAGGAGCTGCCAGAGTCATACTTCCCTCCCAGTGTGGACACCCCCTCACTCGACAGCAGGACACCTGAGAAGGTGATGGTTTTGGAGGTAGTGCTAGCCCAGGCACAACTCCCCACAATCTGCCTCACCCACACCTGGTCAGCCTTCTTCAGTTCCTCCAAGCAGTAGCATGTGTTGAGGGTTGTGTCCCCACCAGACACCTGCAGGCCAGGAGAGGAGGGAGGCAGCTTTAGGCTACATATACACTCCTACAGAGAGGGAACAGAGCTAGCCGAGCTGGATTAACTTGCCGCTAATGCTAATGCTAACCTAACATTTCCAGCTACCGTTTTTTTCACATTAAAAGCGTTCTGTTGGTGAAACAAAGGGCAGCTTTTATTGTGAAGCAGTCACATGTATTTGGCAGAAACATTGTGACACTGAGGTGTGTCCACAAAACAAGTCATGGTCATTTCTGCGTGTTTGGAAGACACAGGGATGGCGCTCGCCCCGCTTCCCATTGGACACTTGGGGGGTTTGCCCCTAGAAATTATCAATTTCTCTGCAATGACCAATGACAAGCAAAGAAAACAGGCGAGAAGATTTGATGCCCTGTCTCTCAAAAGTCAGCGCAATCCAGAAAGTATTGCCCTGCTGCTCACATAGACATTGAATGGGAAGGGTGGAAATGGCGCTTGCCCATGGATACGTTCCATGAACTGTGCCCACAGGTTCATCATAACAGGTTCATCATAATCAACCAGGACTGAAATCTGAATGATTATAACGCTAAACACTGTTATTCATATACTTATTATGTTTAGTTGAGTTTGTTTTGTTAGGTTTAATGCAGGACTTGTGACAGAATATTTTTACAGTGTGGTCTTAGTTCTTTTACTTCATACAGGATCTGAATATTTCTTCCACCACTGCTTTCAAGCCAATCTCTGTTTTTTGTAGTCTACTTTAGTCTTGTGTAGCCTACCTGAGCATGGCAGAATGTCCTCCGGTTCCCGTTGATCATGAAGTACCATGCGTTGTTGTGGTCTCCGCGGCAGAGCTGGGCGGCAAACACAAACTGGTAGATGCCAGAGACCGGCGCCGTGAACACACCGGTATCATTGTTGTAGGCCGAGCCCTGGTTCACCACCACCTGGTTGAAGACGATTGGGTCGATCTGGATATCTCTCAGACTGCCCTGGTAGGCAACGTAAAAAAGAACAGCGGCCCCTGGGACACACAATTTAGGTGTCAATCAAATGTTAAAAGACTGTATCACTTTGGTAGCCTGGAAATCCAAACCCAAATCCAAAAGGATTAAGGGTCTGGCATCGAGTAATGAAAGTCCCCCATCTCAAGGGGCAGGACCAAGCGTGCATTTGAATATCTCACTGCACGCAATTGGATAACACTAGGACCAATCACAACAACACACAGGGTGACATATTCAGAGCCCCGTACGCTTAGCTACCAGTGGAGCTTACTGGTAGATTAGACTGTCATCATCTGTTCAGCTGGCTTCTGGCCCCGCCTACATCAGTTACACCGATGTGATTGGTGCAGCTCGGCTACAAGAACATAGTTAATGAGCAGCATTACTTGATGCCAGAGTAACTCGCTGAGCAAATTCAAATTGTGCTCTCTGAGAACTCTGGGTCTCCAGGGTACCACTTTGACAGCTACTATATAAATAAAAGGTGTTTGGCGTTTTAAGCCCTCAACGTCACCTTCCAGGCAGCGTTGCTTGGAAGGCACTAGGATTAGCCAATGGTTAGGGGTAGGGGCCTTGAGGTCAACGGTTGTAGCGCTGCCTGGAAGTCGATGTTGGGGGCTTAAAACACCATTCAGCAAAAAGAAGAAGTTTATGATTTGGATTGTGTTTGTTTGTGTATCAGCTACAGCTGCAAAGATTAATCATCAACTTTTGAATTAATCACAACTATTTTTATAATTGGTTTAAGTCATTTTTATGTTTCAAAAAGGCTCTGATTCCAGCTAGTTAAATGTTAATAGGTTCTAGTTTCTTCTCTCTGTGACAGTAAACTGAATATCTTTGAGGGAGTCGTCCTGGGCTGTGGAAAACACTGATCGACGTTTTTCACCATTTTACAGACCAAACAACTAATTGTTATAAAAAAAGAATCAACAGATTATTCAACAATGAAAATAATCATTAGTTTCAGCCCTACTGTCCACAGAATTCGGGAACATCTGTTGGCCAAATGTTTCATGAAATTTGGTGGGGGTAGCATGGGCCACGGAAGTTATGACAAAAGTGGAAAACTTTGTTCCAGAATCCAAGTCCAAGGAACTTTGGAAGATAAGACATCGCTTGGCAGAGGTCTGCACTTTCTGATTGCCCTTCTCGTTGGGAGGTTTCTACTAACAACATGCATACATTACACAATTTTACAGACAGATCTTTTTCTTTTTCTCTCTCTCTCTCTCTCTCTCTCTCTCAAACACACACACTACCAACCCTGCTGCTTGGCTGTTGTCTGACGGGGCATCTGTGGAGAGAATCAGGAGAGAGCTGTTTATGTGGAGCCAGTGTAAGAGCGAAGTTTGAAAGTATCAAGAGCCAAAGTTCAGTTCACTCACCAGTTCAAATGGGTTGGCTCCAACCAACCTGGTTACACACAGCCCACACACAAAAACTAATACCTGGAACAAAAAAAAAAAACAATTGTAACCAAAAAACATCTGACGCATTAAGGAGCAGATTGGACAAACAGACAGACAGACACATTGTCAGACAGACAGACAGACAGACAGACACCTTGGTGGAGCTCATCTTCCCGCTCAGAGCTGGACAGCACTGACACACTGTGCCAGATTCCTGGTGAAGTGTCTCTTTGCCCAGTGGACAAAGTCCAACTGGGGCTGTTTTGATACAAAATCTGTTTGTCTAACTAATGCCAACCACACACACACACACACACACACACACACATACAGTATTAGGGGACCACTAAGGTCTATATAAAAGAGACTTCAGATACAGTATTAGGGACCACTAAGGTCTATATAAAAGAGACTTCAGATACAGTATTAGGGGACCACTAAGGTCTATATAAAAGAGACTGCAGATACAGTATTAGGGACCACTAAGGTCTATATAAAAGAGACTTCAGATACAGTATTAGGGGACCACTAAGGTCTATATAAAAGAGACTTCAGATACAGTATTAGGGACCACTAAGGTCTATATAAAGAGACTTCAGATACAGTATTAGGGACCACTAAGGTCTATATAAAAGAGACTTCAGATACAGTATTAGGGACCACTAAGGTCTGTATAAAAGAGACTTCAGATACAGTATTAGGGACCACTAAGGTCTGTATAAAGAGACTTCAGATACAGTATTAGGGACCACTAAGGTCTATATAAAAGAGACTTCAGATACAGTATTAGGGGACCACTAAGGTCTATATAAAAGAGACATCAGATACAGTATTAGGGGACCACTAAGGTCTATATAAAAGAGACTTCAGATACAGTATTAGGGACCACTAAGGTCTGTATAAAGAGACTTCAGATACAGTATTAGGGGACCACTAAGGTCTATATAAAAGAGACTTCAGATACAGTATTAGGGGACCACTAAGGTCTATATAAAAGAGACATCAGATACAGTATTAGGGGACCACTAAGGTCTATATAAAAGAGACTTCAGATACAGTATTAGGGACCACTAAGGTCTGTATAAAAGAGACTTCAGATACAGTATTAGGGACCACTAAGGTCTGTATAAAGAGACTTCAGATACAGTATTAGGGACCACTAAGGTCTATATAAAAGAGACTTCAGATACAGTATTAGGGGACCACTAAGGTCTATATAAAAGAGACATCAGATACAGTATTAGCGGACCACTAAGGTCTATATAAAAGAGACTTCAGATACAGTATTAGGGACCACTAAGGTCTATATAAAAGAGACTTCAGATACAGTATTAGGGGACCACTAAGGTCTATATAAAAGAGACTTCAGATATAGTATTAGGGGACCACTAAGGTCTATATAAAGAGACTTCAGATACAGTATTAGGGGACCACTAAGGTCTATATAAAGAGACTTCAGATACAGTATTAGGGACCACTAAGGTCTGTATAAAAGAGACTTCAGATACAGTATTAGGGACCACTAAGGCCTATATAAAAGAGACTTCAGATACAGTATTAGGGACCACTAAGGTCTATAAAAGAGACTTCAGATACAGTATTAGGGACCACTAAGGTCTATATAAAAGAGACTTCAGATACAGTATTAGGGACCACTAAGGTCTATATAAAAGAGACTTCAGATACAGTATTATACAGTATATTAAAGGACCTTTAAATTGGAACACTCCCCATTCCATAATCCCTCACTGACTCATCCCAACATGCTCTTTCAACCATACATCACATTAAGGAGGTAAAGATGTGTTTGAGTTGAACCTTTAAACTTTAGTGCAACAAAGGATGCTTTCTATTTGGCGTACACCCCCCCCCCCCCCCTCCCATCAGCCCCCACCATTCAGGTTGTGTCTGGAATATCCTTGCTTTTTGTCAATCAAGTAAAGTAAATCTCCCTCTAATCCCTGTTGTACCAGGCTGTTCTGTTCAGGTCTAAATCTGTTATCTAAAAGAGAGACAGAGGGGGCACATTTGTTTCCATCCAGGCTGTGATGTAAATGTAAATGTGCTGTATTTATATAGCGCTTTTCTAGTCTTAACGACTACTCAAAGCACTTTTACATCATACAGGATACATTCACCATTCACACACATTCATACACTGTGGCCGAGGCTGCCGTACAAGGTGCCACCTGCTCATCAGATAAACATGCACACACATTCACACTCCGATGCGCAGCATCGGGGGCAACTTGGGGTTCAGTGTCTTGCACTGCAGGGCCAGGGATTGAACCACCAACCTTCCAATTGGCAGGCAACCACTCTACCGCTGAGCCACAGCCACCCCAGTCCAGTGATCAGTCCTTCCGCTCAGCTTTCAGTGATGCAGTGAACTGAAGCTCACTGTTGGGGTTTTCCAGCTGTCTCAAGGCTTCTATCTACCAAAGATTAAAAATGTTCCTCTTGGTTGGCCAGGTCCAAAGTTGTCTTATTCACATGTTGTGTGTTGTCAGTTGGCTTGCTAACGTTAGCCAAATAGTAGCACCACCTGGTGGTGAAGCTTTGATGACAATAAAATGATAGCTTATAAATATGTTCCATGGGGGGGTGCGATGAAGAGAGGGATAATTGTATTAATTTTAAAACAATGTGCATAACACTCAGTCAAAGAACTAGCTCACTTTGTATCAGATCTATATCTACAACCGAGGTGGAAAAGTTGATCACTTGTGCCTCTGTTTATTAGCGTCTACTGCTGGCTCCCAAACAGGGCTGCACTGGCCATCTGGCATACCGGGCATGTTAGGGTTAATTAGGGTAACTTTTTTTTGGGGGGGGGGGGGTGAGGGGGGGGCGGCGCTGAACTGAGAGTGGCCTAGAGATGTTCACAAGTCATGTTTTGGAAGTCCAAGTCAAGTCTCAAGTCTCTGTCCCTAACACTGTATTGCTAAAGCTTATTAATTCAAAGCATGGCCTGTAGCTACCATCCATCCAGTACAGTATTAACATCAGTTGTATAACTTTCTCTCACCAGTCTCTAGACCTAAACCCGATAGAGAATCTTTGGAGGGAGCTCTAACTCCGTGTTTCTCAGCGACAGCCCAGAAACCTGACTGATCTAGAGAAGATCTGTGTGGAGGAGTGGGCCAAAATCCCTTCTGCAGTGTGTCAAACCTGGTGAAGAACTACAGGAAACGTTTGACCTCTGGAACTGCAAACAAAGGCTACTGTACCAAATATTAACATTGATTTTCTCAGGTGTTCAAATACTTATTTGCAGCTGTATCATACAAATAAATAGTTAAAAAATCATACATTATGATTTCTGGATATTTTTTTTAGATTATGTCTCTCACAGTGGACATGCACCTACGATGACAATTTCAGACCCCTCCATGATTTCTAAGTGGGAGAACTTGCAAAATAGCAGGGTGTTCAAATACTTATTTTCCTCACTGTATCTCCTGAACCTTCTGACACTAACATGGCATTTTTCAGACGGACACATCAGGAGACAATAACTTAGTTAGAGACCTGTTTCTGTCTTAGGACCGAACTCTCGCAAGATCTGGCAACACAGAGAAACTAACGTTCACGAAGGCCCTAACTAAACTAATCCCTGTGATGCTAAATACATCAAACCGGAGTATTTCCCAATCTGCTCAGTTACTGGGATTTACACCCACAACCATTTCTAGGGTTTACAAAGAATGGTGTGAAAAGGGAAAAACATCCAGTATGCGGCAGTCCTGGGGGGGGGGAATGCCTCGTTGATGCTAGAGGTCAGAGGAGAATGGGCCGACTGATTCAAGCTGATAGAACAGCAACTTTGACTGAAATAACCACTCGTTACAACCGAGGTATGCAGCAAAGCATTTGTGAAGCCACAACACGCACAACCTTGAGGCGGATGGGCTACAACAGCAGAAGACCCACCGGGTACCACTCATCAAATAGGAAAAAGAGGCTACAATTTTCAAGAGCTGACCAAAATTGAAAAGTTGAAGACTGGAAAAATGTTGCCAGGTCTGATGAGTCTCGATTTCTTTTTGAGACATTCAGATGGTAGAGTCAGAATTTGGTGTAAACAGAATGAGAACATGGATCCATCATGCCTTGTTACCACTGTACAGGCTGGTGGTGGTGGTGTAATGGTGTGGGGGAGGTTTTCTTGGCACACTTTAGGCCCCTTAGTGCTAGTTGGGCATGGTTTAAATGCCCCGGCCTACCTGAGCATTGTTTCTGACCATGTCCATCCCTTTATGGCCACCATGTACCCGTCCTCTGATGGCTACTTCCAGCAGGATAATACACCATGTCACAAAGCTCACATCATTTCAAATTGGTTTCTTGAACATGACAATGAGTTCACTGTACTAAAATGGCCCCCACAGTCACCAGATCTCAACCCAATAGAGCATCTTTGGGATGTGGTGGAACGGGAGCTTTGTGCCCTGGATGTGCATCCCACAAATCTCCGTCAACTGCAAGATGCTATCCTCTCAATATGGGCCGACATTTCTAAAGAATGCTTTAAGCACCTTGTTGAATCAATGCCACGTAGAATTAAGGCAGTTCTGAAGGAGAAAGGGGGTCAAACCCAGTATTAGTATGGTGTTCTTAATAATCCTATAGACAGAGTGTATGTCTTTTAGCATATCTAACATTGGTAAGAACATATAAAAAGATTATTCAAATAAAACTCTTCATCCATCCACACAACGCTCACACGTTAAAACGAGGCCACACCCCTTTAGGAGACAGGAAGTGTGTAGCGTTTCATATCATTGGCGCTGCTTGAAATCTTTAGTATAGAGGATCTTTTGTTTCCTGACCTCAAAATGGACTATTTCTCTTTCCCTCCGTCAACCCAGCAGTAATCCTGTGTTGTGTCCAGTACCATATGGTGGTCATGAGGTGGCCATGAACTGTTTGGTGCTGCCTGTGTGTCTGGCTGTGAATATAAATGCTTAAAATCTGATCGGATTTGACAGGCACAGGAAGTGCGGGCAATAGCAGATGTTTAAGAAGGCTAAAATTACAAGTTTGTTTCTTTCATGCAATTTTAAAATTGAAGATTTTCTGTGATTCCGTACATGCAGATATACTAGCAGCACTAGGCGGAGGTCTGTGTTTACCTGAATTCATGATGTCTCTCTCTCATTGGTGGGCCAAGGGGAAGATCCTAGATCTGACCTTTCATTTTCTCAAAGACAGAGCAGGATACCCAGGGCTCGGTTTACACCTATCACCATTTCTAGCCATTGGGGGGCCATAGGCAGGCTGGGGGAACTCATGTTAATGTTAAAGACCTTATAAAGTGGCATTTTCATGCCAAACATTGTCTAGCTATGAAATGCCAGATTAAGAAAGAAGCAACCCAAACTGTGTTTAGCTTTAATTTCTGTTTTATTTTGACATTTACATTCTGATTGTACCTTTTCAATCACATTGATGGATTGCCTATACCAAATATCAGACAATTAGAAGCCTCTAATTTCTTTTTGTGCTATTTGGAACTGAATAGCATTGAATGAGCCTTAGATGATTGCCTTAACTAATTCATAAATAACTTTCAACATGCTGCATGCACATGAAACACACTTTATTTGTTGTATTAAAGCTCCTACGTGTAGGATTTGAAGATTTCTGACTTCGCTGCTTCCAAGTGGTGGTAAATTACAGTGTAGTCTAGACCTAGTCTATCTGTAAAGTGCCCTGAGATAACTCCTCGTTGTGATTTGACACTATGAATAGAACTGAATTGAATTGGTATCAACAAATTTAAACAAGAGAGTAGACTGTGCTCATTTTCTCCAGAATTTATTGTTTTTTTCTTCAGAAACAAAATAACATCTAAAAGAAAATCTACACATAGGGGGCTTTAAAGGTATGTTAATTATACTTTTAAAGCCCATGTTGCAAGTTAACCACCACTGTTGATTATTGGGTACAAAAAACACTCAAGATATGTATATCATTTTTAAAAATGTCTCCAAATAGTGTTAAAAGTTAGTTTTTGGTCATTTTTGGTGTTCGCGGGTTTATGAAGTGAATTCGGCGATGACGTCAGACTGGGAAGCGAAGTCTCAGCCTAGCACTAGAACTACGGTGACTGACTGGGAGGAGGAAGAGGAGGAAAGGCCAGCAGCCGAATAATTACGAACCTACCAGACGTGAGAGGGCAAATGAGGAATTGTCAAGATTGTGGGGAAGTCTTCTTCATTTATTTCCTTTATTTTAGCAGCGCAGCAGTGCATACAATGACTTTACTTTTTACTGTCAGTGAATAGCACCGAGGGAACGTCAACGTATTCTTTCGATCTAGTGACAGTGATCCTGTCGTTAGTTCAGATAAGTACTGGTACAGTTATCTAGATATAGTAATAGAAGGCATCCCCGAGTGTTATTTCTAAGTGTTTACCTCTTCCTCCGGTGAAAACGTGTCGCTGTTTGGCCGGTGCTTGTGTGTGTGGCGGCGAAGCTGCGGTGGAGAGCGGGTGCTGTAGGCGAGCGAGCCGGTCGGGGAGCGAGCCTGCGGTCGGGGAGCGAGCCGGTCGGGGAGCGAGCCCCTCCGGTCGGGAAGCGAGCATGCCTCCGGTCGTGGAGCGAGCCAGTCGGGAAGCAAGCCCCTCCGGTCGGGAAGCGAGCATGCCTCCGGTCGGGGAGCGCGCCGGTCGGGGAGTGATCCGCCGGTCGGGGAGCGAGCCCCGCGATCAGCTGATCTGAAGATGTCTAAATCCGTTTGTGACATTTCAGGCAGGATCATGGTCCTCCCCAACCAGCAGCACCAGGATTGTAATTGTTTATATTTCAAACATCACTGCAGGTTGATTGTGGGCGACAACGCGGTCGTGTTAGCTTACCGAAACTCTACTGCCGAAGTTGCAGGCTGGCTACGCGACGTTAGCTATATCCGCTAGCATCCGTACAGGCTAACAATAGCCAGTTAGCTTTGTGTGTAACGTAACAAACCCCCCCCATCTCGTAGGAGCGAAGCTTACTATTTTGTTCAATACAATTATGGTACAACAGTGCACTAACGCCACATGTATGATGTTGACAACATGGACGCATATATAGGCAACACCAAAGGCAGTCGTAATGTTTACCTAGCAGGCTAGGCTAACGCTGTTGTGCTAACGTCCGGCGGCGTAGCGTTAGCTAGCAGTCTAAACTTGTGAAAAGCCGAACAACACCCCCGTCTAAGCTGTGTTTCACTTTCTCTCCAATATTATTATAAATATAATAAAGTCACATGGACTTGATTGAGACCATAGACTGTTAATATTAAAGACCAGAAGCCACATTAGGCCAGACCAGTGGTAAATACAATGCAGGCTGCTCTGTTATCTCCCTAATGTGACGTCATGCAATGCATTGTGTGGGGAAAATGAAACACTGTAAAATTGTGCCCATTTTTTGATATATATTCAGTTTTGCGGTATCCAACACCATCAAAAACAATGGATAACAGTTCAAATATGTACTACCAACAAGCAAATTGCACAAATTTGTTGCAAATTTAAACCTGCAACATGGACTTTAAGTAAAAACATGAGCCAAAAACCTGTTGCAGTGTTCTTCAGGCCTTCCAAAACATTTCGTACTGAATATTTAGTAACCGATCTTTTCAGCTGTCCTGTATGACGCTAGCTGCCTGGAAGTGCTGTGACAAAGAAAATGTACTGCTGGCCATCTCATTATAAATTATTATACTATTATTATAGAATATATGTTATTTTATATATAATTATAATATTATAAATTAATGGACAATTTTGATGATGTAGGCCGAAAATGAGCTTCCCGTCTTTGAAAGACCAGCAGCCGCCACTGCTTTTGAGATAACCAAACCTGGGTTTTTAAGGAGTGTTTTAAGTGGCTGTTCACATTGGTGGTCCCTTTCAGTCTCACAGGGTCTCCTCCTCCTCTCAGGACTGGGGGCTCTAAGTTTGATTCTGGGACTCAGTGTCCCAGTCCTTCCCACCGTTCCTCTTCCTGTTCCTCTCCGCCATCACCACAGCCGCCACCACGGTGACCAGCACGGTGAAAGTAATGATGAGCACGGTGGCGGTTTCTGCGATGCAGAGCTGGCTGTCCACCCAGGCCAGCGAAGCCCCTGCCAGCTGCGGCGGATCCTGGCACGTCACGTTGCTGTAGTCGTCGATGTGGAGGTGGCGAACGTGCAGGATTTTACTGAAGACGCGGTGCAGATCGCAGTCACAGCTCCACGGGTTGCCTGGGGGGGCAAAATGAAAGGTAAATGTAGAGATCAATGAAAATTATCATATAGGTAATATAAGATCAGAGTCTCATGGGGCTTTTACAATAAGGTGACCAGATTTCTCAGACAAAATCCGGGGACATTTTCAGCTCAGAAGCGTAAATACGTCCAAAACAGGTCGTGTTTTTATCTTTGTAAACTTAAAACGGGGACACTGCCCCAGGGGCGTCACTAGACCTAGAGCTGCAATGGGGCACAAAATCTTGTCTGTTTTAACATTTAAATGCATTCATCTGGTGCACTTTGAAAAGAAATTCAGAGTTTAGACTTGATTACTTTTGTATCTATGGATGGAAATACTTGTGCTGTAGCCTGAACTATTTTACACTTCAGAATTTTAACCATGCACACACAGCATTTTACATATACGCAGCTATTGCCTCATCATGGCCTTGCCGTAGAAATGGAAATTCTTTCAATATATTGTTATTAACCTGACATTTTCTTTTCTTGGAGAGAGACATTATTGCATCTTGTCTTTCAAGCTTTCCTCGCTGTAGGCTTTGCACTTTTAACTTTTTCTTGTCCTCCTCTGTTCACTTGTATTCCTTTTCGTTTATTTCTTCACTCTTCTCTCCCTGTCCTTTCTTGCTCTTATCTATTTAACTAGTCTTCCTGTCCTGTCTTCCACCTGTCCATCCTTTCCACTCTCCCTACAAGGACCAAAGCAGAACAATCTGACTGATTTTGTGAACTAATTACTGTTAGTCCTCAATAAATATCATGTTAAATAAATAGCATGTTAAGTATGTTAAACAATGACATTTGTGGCTCTGGAAAGAAACAAGTAACATTGTAAAACCTGCCATATACAATGCATAGGAATTATAGCAAAAATAACAATAAACCTACTATTAATTACATTATCTTAATGCAGTGTAACTACTCCAGCATGTAAATAATGTACCTAAAATACAAACGTGAGCAAGGGTGTTCATCAATCGCTATTATATCGAATCCACAGCCAGATGCAATTTAGCTAACAGCTAAGTAACTAGCTACATTGTTAAGTTAACTTAACAATGTAGCTAGCAGGTGAAGAATAGCAGTTAAAGAATATAAACAGTGTTTGTATTATTCACTTGCTAGCTAAATTGTTAAGTTAACGAAAATCACTAGTTAACTTAAATCTGCAAGAACTATAGACTAATACAATTACTGACAACATAAGTTACGACTTACGGTTATCAAGGTACGCACACACAAGATATCAACTGGCTTTCGTCCAGAACTTTTTTTCTTTCTCTCCTTTTTCCGCCGGGTGGCGATTGTGGCTGCTTGTGGTGTTAAGCGCGTGTCCGCGCTATTCACTAACATGCACTCAAACAATCACTGTTGATAGACAGCCTTTTGTACACCCAGTGAAAATCGGGGACATTTCCGGGGACAGCTCCAGCCGGGGACAGATCATCAAAATCGGGGACTGTCCCCGGAAATCGGGGACGTCTGGTCACCCTATTTTACAACTGCCTCATGAAGTTTGGCTGAATCACGCTACAGTTCCTTTTCTCCCTTGGTGCTGTTCGTTTGAGAACGCATTGCTAACATTACCTAAGATCATAAGGCGTATGACTGGTAATTGGTGATTTTGTCTCCTGTAGTCAGGTAGCTTAGCAGTCTGAGCTAATGTCTCCTCCTCTCTTCACTGGCTCCCAGTTAATTTTAGGATTGATTTTAAGATTTTATTGTTTGTTTTTAAAGCCCTTCATGGACAAGCTCCAGTCTACATCACTGAGCTGTTGAAGCCACATGCTCCTTCAAGGTCATTAAGGTCTGCAAACCAGTCTCTTCTCGTTGTCCCTAAGTCGCGACTCAAGAGTAGAGGTGATCGGGCTTTCTCAGTTGCAGCCCCGAGACTGTGGAATGAATTGCCTCTTCTCTTAGCAGTCTGAGCTAATGTCTCCTGTAGTCAGGTAGCTTAGCAGTCTGAGCTAATGTCACCTGTAGTCAGGTAGCTTAGCAGTCTGAGCTAATGTCTCCTGTAGTCAGGTAGCTTAGCAGTCTGAGCTAATGTCACCTGTAGTCAGGTAGCTTAGCAGTCTGAGCTAATGTCTCCTGTAGTCAGGTAGCTTAGCAGTCTGAGCTAATGTCTCCTGTAGTCAGGTAGCTTAGCAGTCTGAGCTAATGTCTCCTGTAGTCAGGTAGCTTAGTAGTCTGAGCTAAAGTCTCCTGTAGTCAGATAGCTTAGCAGTCTGAGCTAATGTCTCCTGTAGTCAGGTAGCTTAGCAGTCTGAGCTAATGTCACCTGTAGTCAGGTAGCTTAGCAGTCTGAGCTAATGTCTGTCCTGATTGACAGGTTGGTGTGTAGCCACGCACCTAAAGCGTCCCCTGCTTTATTGTCAATTTTAAAATAAATAACGCCGTTGTTAACTAAATGTAAAATCATGCTGTATTGAGGTAGACATGGAACTATAAACTCATTAAGAAAAAGTTTAATAAGGTAATAAATCAATTGAGAAGTAGAGTTATTTTCACTTTCTTACAGAATCAACAGAAGGTAACAATAGAATAGACATCTGAAACCTGACAGCTGGATGTGTGTAGCTGTTGTGTGAAGGCTGATTAAGGTCTTAAACTTGAGGTGATGCAGGTTGTTTCCCTCCAGAGCAAGGACCGCCAGGCTGTAGAGAGGGGCCAGGGCATCGTTCTCTATGTAGGAGATGTTGTTGTTACTCAGTTGGAGCACCTAGACAGACAGACAGACATTCAAAGAGACAGGCATACGTGCAACATGGTATACACTGTTACAAGAAGTCGTTTGGGGGTTAGCTGATAGGGTAAGTGCTGACATGTGACATAAGGGGGCGTGTTTGTGTGAAGTTGATAATTCAGTACGTTGCAGGTGTGTGAGTTTCCGTAAGGAGACATTCACGGAATCAGCACGCTGATACGTTATATGTTATGAGCACAGGTTAGTTTAGCCTTGTAACAACACACACACACACACAATCATTTCAACAGTCATTTCTGCACCTCTAGTCCAGGCAGCATATTCAGGCTCCCCCGCTGCACCACAGTCAGTTTGTTGTTGTGCAGGTAGAGGTGTCTAAGCCTGGAGAGGCCCCTGAACACGCCGGAGCCAACCGTCACCAGCTGGTTATAACTGAGGTCCAGCTTCTCCATGTTGTCCAGATACTCCAAGCTGACAGGAGGAGGGAGATACAATGACAGGGTGAGACACAAGCTACGTTTCCATCCACGTGTCAATCGAATAATCTGAAGTTCTGTAAAAAAAAAAAAACTCTTGTGAATAAATCTGGTAAAAGTGTGTTTCCATCCAACCGCTTTAAAACCAATAAAAACCTGTGGTGATGACATCACACGCTGTTTTAGGGTCAGACTGGTATATCGGATTGGTTGGAGACATTTTAAGGTGTTTCCATTCATTTACACTGAATCACACAAATCAGACAAAGTGGATCGTGCTGTCTACCAACAAATGATCAATATGGGACAAGTTGTAACAGTTATGTGCCGAGACAACTCTTTTTGTTGAGACATGTCTCTCTGTCTGAGCGTCTTCCATTGACTCCGCAGGACGTCCCACGGCTTGTCCTAACCTTTGTCGGCCATTTCCTTCACGAGTTCCTGATAAATTATGGCACATATATCACATGTGTATACAGTGAGGAAAAGGTTCTCCCACTTAGAAATCATGGAGGGGTCTGAAATTGTCATCGTAGGTGCATGTCCACTGTGACAGACATAATCTAAAAAAAAAAATCCAGAAGTCACAATGTATGATTTTCTAACTATTTATTTGTATGATACAGCTGCAAATAAGTATTTGAACACCTGTCTATAAGCTAGAATTTTGACCCTCAAAGACCTGTTAGTCTGCCTTCAAAATGTCTACCTCCATTTATTATCCTAAATTAGATGCACCTGTTTGAGGTCGTTACCTGCATAAAGACACCTGTCCACCCCATACAATCAGTAAGAATCCAACTACTAACATGGCCAAGACCAAAGAGCTGTCCAAAGACACTAGAGACAAAATTGTACACCTCCACAAGTCTGGAAAGGGCTACGGGGAAATTGCCAAGCAGCTTGGTGAAAAAAAGTCCACTGTTGGAGCAATCATTAGAAAATGGAAGAAGCTAAACATGACTGTCAATCTCCCTCAGACTGGGGCTCCATGCAAGATCTCACCTCGTGGGGTCTCAGTGATCCTAAGAAAGGTGAGAAATCAGCCCAGAACTACACAGGAGGAGCTGGTCAATGACTTGAAAAGAGCTGGGACCACCGTTTCCAAGGTTACTGTTGGTAATACACTAAGACGTCATGGTTTGAAATTATGCATGGCACGGAAGGTTCCCTTGCTTAAACGAGCACATGTCAAGGCCCGTCTTAAGTTTGCCAATGACCATTTGGATGATCCAGAGGAGTCATGGGAGAAAGGCATGTGGTCAGATGAGACCAAAATAGAACTTTTTGGTCATAATTCCACTAACCGTGTTTGGAGGAAGAAGAATGATGAGTACCATCCCAAGAACACCATCCCTACTGTGAAGCATGGGGGAGGTAGCATCATGCTTTGGGGGGGGGGGGTTTCTGCACATGGGACAGAGCGACAAGGAGACAAGGAGAGGAGGACCGGGGCCATGTATTGCGAGATTTTGGGGATCAACCTCCTTCCCTCAGTTAGAGC
Source organism: Etheostoma nigrum (assembly GCA_029931835.1). Taxonomy (NCBI): domain Eukaryota; kingdom Metazoa; phylum Chordata; class Actinopteri; order Perciformes; family Percidae; genus Etheostoma; species Etheostoma nigrum. The sequence goes on along the minus strand of CM057251.1, from coordinate 402,294 downwards.
ATTGAAGATGGGTCGAGGCTGGGTCTTCCAACATGACAATGACCCGAAGCACACAGCCAGGAGAACCAAGGAGTGGCTCTGGAAGAAGCAGATCAAGGTTCTGGCGTGGCCTAGCCAGTCTCCATACCTAAACCCAATAGAAAATCTTTGGAGGGAGCTCAAACTCCGTGTTTCTCAGCGACAGCCCAGAAACCTGACTGATCTAGAGAAGATCTGTGTGGAGGAGTGGGCTATGGGGCGTCGTTTGTAAAGCGGCTCACGCTGAAAATAACAACATTTTGTCACATTTGGCTTTAAATAATGTTTAAAAAACTGGTCTGAAATTTTGAGGGTCACTTTCTTGCACATTTACAACAATATTTGTCAACTTGGAAATATTTTAAATAGTTAAATCCAAATATTAAATGTTACACCTAAATGTTAAATCTTAAATCTAAATGCTGAATCTAAATCTAAATGTTAAATCTAAATCTAAATGTTAAATCTAAATGTTAAATCTAAATATTAAATCTAAATCTAAATGTTAAATCTAAATCTAAATATTAAATCTAAATCTAAATGTTAAATCTAAATATTAAATCTAAATCTAAATCTAAATGTTAAATCTAAATATTAAATCTAAATGTTAAATCTAAATCTAAATGTTAAATCTAAATCTAAATGTTAAATCTAAATATTAAATCTAAATGTTAAATCTAAATCTAAATGTTAAATCTAAATGTTAAATCTAAATCTAAATGTTAAATCTAAATATTAAATCTAAATCCAAATGTTAAATCTAAATATTAAATATAAATCTAAATGTTAAATCTAAATATTAAATATAAATCTAAATGTTAAATCTAAATATTAAATATAAATCTAAATGTTAAATCTAAATCTAAATGTTAAATCTAAATCTAAATGTTAAATCTAAATGTTTCGAGTGAAACTAAATATTTAGCTAATATGCGAATGAAATGCCGGTAACCGGAAGTAACAAAATAAAAGCTCGAGGAGGTCAGTGTATGTTTATATTGTCAAATAACGAATAAAAATCATCTCATCCGGGGATAGGGACACTTGAACATGGATAAACGTCATAATAACTACCTAAAATAATAAACACAGTTGGAGAAACTGTATTTGAAGAGTACTTTGAGTTTGTAGTGTCACTTTTATGAATGGTGCCGGACTTATGACCTGTAACCACTATAGCCTGCCACCAGGGGGCTCACTTTGACTGGTCTGTCACGTTCGCTTGCATTATGGTCAGCAAGAGCCTATCTATCCCCGCCCGCCCCCGACAAGGCACGGTACTGTTGGCCATGGTCACACTGCGAAATGTTCAACGAATCAGCGTTAGCCGAGAACATCGGCAGAGCCGTCCCGGTGGCTGTACAAACTTATTCAACAGCGACAGCAACAGCCTCAGGGCCGCTGCAGGCCACCTCGGTGAGTATGTTTTCCAAAACACGTAGATAGCATAGTAGAGATTTGCTACTACCTTGACAACAATCCAATGCTAGACGTTAAGGTGTAACATTTAATATTTGGATTTAACTATTTAAAATATTTCCAAGTTGACAAATATTGTTGTAAATGTGCAAGAAAGTGACCCTCAAAATTTAAGACCAGTTTTTTAAACATTATTTAAAGCTAAATGTGACAAAATGTTGCTGTTTTCAGCGTGTGCCGCTTTACAAACGGCGCCCCATAGTGGGCTAAAATCTCTTCTGCAGTGTGTCAAACCCATAGACCGTATATATATTGATGGACAGAGCATCCGGTTCAGCAAAGTGAAGCAAATGCGGAAGTAACTTAAACCTGCATTCTATCCATAGACCGTATATATATTGATGGACAGAGCATCCGGTTCAGCAAAGTGAAGCAAATGCAGAAGTAACTTAAACCTGCATTTTATCCATAGACCGTATATATATTGATGGACAGAGCATCCGGTTCAGCAAAGTGCAAGAGTATATGGATGCAGCCTGGAGCGTCCCATGTCATCCGTCCCGTCTCATGCGGTCTCGTTTCATGAGGAGGTGTGTCCAACGGCAAATTCAGAGGGTCAAAAATATGAAATCGCGAATAATTTTCCAGACGGGTAAATTTGTGACCACATTTGTTGCAATCCATTGAAAAACGTTAAAAACTGTTAAAGTAACAATTTTGCCATACACTAGTTTGCTGATTTCTGAATGTTATGGTTGTGTTGACAAGATAAATGTCTGGAATAAAATAAGCCTGCGTCAACTATCATGCTAATTAATAAAATACTTTTAATATATAGCCTATATATTTTTTTAACTAAACAATAACGGCAATCATACAAATGAATAAAATACTTTTAAAAAATATGTCTACAAAAATAAATGCAGACTATCATAGGCCTACTGATGAAAAAAAACACTTAAAATATACACTCACCGGCCACTTTATTAGGTACACCTGTCCAACTGCTCGTTAACACTTAATTTCTAAGCAGCCAATCACATGGCGGCAACTCAGTGCATTTAGGGATGTAGACATGGTCAAGACAATCTCCTGCAGTACAAACCGAGCATCAGTATGGGGAAGAAAGGTGATTTGAGTGACTTTGAACGTGGCATGATTGTTGGTGCCAGAAGGGCTGGTCTGAGTATTTCAGAAACTGCTAATCTACTGGGATTTTCACGCACAACCATCTCTAGGGTTTACAGAGAATGGTCCGAAAAAGAAAAAACATCCAGTGAGCGGCAGTTCTGTGGGCGGAAATGCCTTGTTGATGCCAGAGGTCAGAGGAGAATGGCCAGACTGGTTCGAGCTGATAGAAGGGCAACAGTGACTCAAATTACCACCCGTTACAACCAAGGTGGGCAGAAGAGGATCTCTGAACGCACAGTACGTCGAACTTTGAGGCAGATGGGCTACAGCAGCAGAAGACCACACCGGGTGCCACTCCTTTCAGCTAAGAACAGGAAAGTGAGGCTACAATTTGCACAAGCTCATCGAAATTGGACAATAGAAGATTGGAAAAACGTTGCCTGGTCTGATGAGTCTCGATTTCTGCTGCGACGTTCGGATGGTAGGGTCAGAATTTGGCGTCTACAACATGAAAGCATGGATCCATCCTGCCTTGTATCAACGGTTCAGGCTGGTGGTGGTGGTGTCATGGTGTGGGGAATATTTTCTTGGCACTCTTTGGGCCCCTTGGTACCAATTGACCATCGTTGCAACGCCACAGCCTACCTGAGTATTGTTGCTGACCATGTCCATCCCTTTATGACCACAATGTACCCAACTTCTGATGGCTACTTTCAGCAGGATAATGCGCCATGTCATAAAGCTGGAATCATCTCAGACTGGTTTCTTGAACATGACAATGAGTTCGCTGTACTCAAGTGGCCTCCACAGTCACCAGATCTCAATCCAATAGAGCATCTTTGGGATGTGGTGGAACGGGAGATTCGCATCATGGATGTGCAGCCGACAAATCTGCGGCAACTGTGTGATGCCATCATGTCAATATGGACCAAACTCCCTGAGGAATGCTTCCAGCACCTTGTTGAATCTATACCACGAAGAATTGAGGCAGTTCTGAAGGCAAAAGGGGGTCCAACCCGTTACTAGCATGGGGTACCTAATAAAGTGGCCGGTGAGTGTATGTCCGTTGTTGGAATTTAAAATTTTATATGTGCTTAAACATTGTGTGTGATTTGCATTATACATTCAAGCTAAAAGGTAAAAGCATTATTTCAACATAAATGAAGACATGTGGGTAATGCATTAAGTTTGTTGTTATAAGTTTATAGTTTGTTGTTTGTTACATTAAGTTGTTTTGCAATACTTCTGTTTTATAATATAAGATGTTCTGTTACATTTTGTTTTAACCCAGCTCTACAAATGTGTCTGAAGTTGAATTGATGATGTTAGAGACACCCTGTCTCTGGTTTCAGTCACTCTTTATGGCCCAACTGCTCTGTTGCTTTGCAAGTCCTGAGGGTCATAAACCCTCAGTCACATCCCAAATAAAAGATAAGGAATAAGCACAAGACCCCACCCTTTGTGAGATAATACTGGGGGTCTGAGAGCCAGAGAGTCAGACAAATTGGTGGAGAGCCGTGTTAGGTTGACTCTGCATTTGTCTCTAGGATATCCTATGTAATAAAATGGATTCACATTTCAACATCTAAGATTTTGACTACTAATTGAATGAACCCTGAGAATGGAGCAGGATTTAGCTCCAACAATTTGGCGCCTGAACGTGGGGCTCGAGGAAGGCACGGACCCATCCTTGAGTAAGTGAACAACTAGGACGAGATGCGTCTCCACATTCAGCCCGGGCACTAAGGAAAGGTAAAGCAGAACCTGTTAATATCAAATCTGCAGCATTGGACATGTACAAAATCTGAATGTGGAACGTGCCTGTATCCTAGTTGCTAAAATTGACAAATTTGATAAGATGCTGATGTGTGAAAAGTTTTAAATTTTAATGTGTAACATATATTTTAAGTTTTTAAAAAAACGTAGTACTTGCAAAAAATAGGTACGAAGATGTAGTGTTTACAGGAGGATATCCCTTGCGCGCGGGATATTTCTCTATAAAGTGAGCATGAAGGGCACCGCTAAATTGGAAAACTAGTAGTGGGAAGAGTAGTTTAGTAGTTAATTAACCAGACGAAAGGTAATGTATTTCAAAGAGGGAATACATGAAGGTGTAGTCTCCAAAAAAGGGACGTGAAGAGTAGTTTCTAAATTGGGCCATAGAAATGAAGGTAGTCTGTGTATATAGATCAGAAGAAAGGTAGTGTATTTCAAACAGGGGATACATGAAGGTGTAACGTCTGGAGGATGAAGAGTAATTTCTAAATTGGGCCGTAGAAATGAAGGTAGTCTGGTGAATCAGATGAAAGGTAGTGTATTTCAAACAGGGGATACATGAAGGTGTAGTGTCGGGTGCACGAAGAGTAGTTTCTAAATTGGATAAATAGAAACGAAGGTAGTCTGAAAAATGAATAAAAATTATAAAAAAAGGGAATAGTATGGCGGAGGCTAAGAAGCAGGAGGAGGGTCTGTTGGAATCAGGACCGTAACCATGGTAACGTTGAAACACGCGTCCGTGAGCACTCCAAAAAAACAGGATGTGCGCATAAAACAAGCACAGGACAATTTAGATCCTGTAGTACAAAAATACCCAATAAATACTGAGAAGCCGTGGTTCTGTCCACTGTGGGACGGATAAATTACAGGATGCATAAATTACAGGATGATATAACTAAATTAGTGGACGACGCCAAAACCGCGGGTCTCATATTAAGTGCCAAATTGAGAAATAAAGTAATGAAGGTAGAAGGTAAACATGCTGTTCTCCACAGCCTTTTACTGCTCATCCAGGGAGCAGCACACCCCATAAGGGACACTCGGACACAAGATAAGGAAGACAGGGTTGATAAAACACAGAGACAGAAAAATTATCAGTCATTTCCAGAAAATCTAGACATAAGACCGCCACAATAGTCTCCGGTTGGCACACATTGAATTTAACCAGCAGTAAACATAAATAAAGGGGAAGTGACTGTGCGCAAAGATACCACCGGGTTAACAGATGTTTCAGAGGGAGATGAGAAATGCGCGCCCCAGAGCCCCTCTCCACTGCCGCGAAGCGAGAGCAAGCAAAAACATTGGGTACAGTTGATATATGTTTCTATGTATGTCTGTATGTCTTGTCCTGCTTTAATTGTTGTATGTCTGCAATTAGGAGATGGATCAAAATTATAGTAATATGTCCTGTCAGACAGTCAGTATTAAAGGAGGCTGAGAAAAGTCCAACTAGGGAATAGAGGGGAACTGTGTAACGTTTTAGGAAAAAAGATTTAGATGTAATGAGGGAAAATTTGGTTTAAAACCAAAACCAAAGAGATAAAAGTAGTCAATCCAATGTGGGATCCATCTTATACAATAGAAGTTTTAAGGTATGGGACTTAAGTGTTTTGCAGTACCTATCCTACTAATGCCAGTAGAGAAAATAATGGAGAAATGTTTATTTAAACATTCTATGTTAACATGAGTTGAAGGGAAGGAAGGGGGACACAGGGTGCTGCAGAGGCAGGCTGTCCTTTTGACCCCTTCCACAGAGGGAGTTGTAAAAAACACAGATAAGGAGAAAGATTTTGTCTGGCAGTAACGAGTATTAACCAAAAGGCCTCTGCAGGGCAAAAGGTAACACAAGGGTTAAATTGGAGAAAGAAAAAAAAAAAGAGATCTGATAAAACTAAGAATTATGTTGTTGTGAGGAAGATGTAGGTGAAGCAAAGAACCAAACTTAAGTTAATGCTGATCTAAAAAAAAAAAAAATTGCATGAAAGAGTTACTTGGTTAAATCACTTAGGTGATAGAAAACGGCTTTGATCATTTCCAGTTTTAAGAAAAAAAATGTGAGGCTTCCTATATTGTTACATTTTCATACCTTAAGTACATGCAGTACTTTTGTGATACTTTTCTTATATGAGCAATATTTTAGGGGAATTTTGTTGGTAACAGAATTAGAAAAATATTTACAGTTTGGAATTGGGATTTTAAACTTAAAACAGTGAAATTATGATATTTCTTTCTATTAATATGACTGACCCTACTGTGGAAACGTTTTGGAATTAATGTCATAGATTAAGAATTCTTTAAAGTAAAGTGAAACAAAAGAAGAGAGAAATCATTCTTTCTTGCCAGAGGTCTAGAGGACAGCTGAAGTGTGGGTTCTTTCAAGAAAACACACACATGTATAGAGAAGGATAAGATAAAAAGAGTTATGCATAAAGTAAAGAGGGGTTGCGGTAGACCTGCAGCTCAGTGAAGATTTTGATCATAAATCACACAATATAATGAGATATGTTCTCATATCAGGTAACAAACTGGATAGACTGAACCACTGGGTGCTCCAGTGGATTCTACAGTTACTAGGACTACAGGTCATGAATAACATATTACACATTAATTAGTACAAATTTTTGTTGCAACCTAAAAATAGAAAATTAAAGAAACATTCTTTTTGTTATAATTCATCTAAGTTTATTGGTTGAGACAAGATTGAAACTAATACAAGCTGATATGAGATTCCATTCTATGTACATTTGATGTGGTGCTCAAATGAGCCTTTCAGTGAAGCTTAATTGTGGATTTTGTTTGTATTTTGAGTTTTTATATGACAAACTGTTTAAACTATTAAGTTGATGTTGAAAACATTTTATTTGGGTGATTCTTTTCTTTTTCTGTTTTGACTTTTTGTTTTGTTGCTTTTAAGATCAAGATGAAGTTTGTGACGCAAGACAGTGTGTTAATGGTTAAAACTGCCCCATAATTATGAATAGGAATGCTGTAGGAGACATAACTCAAAAAGAGGGATACAGTAGCAATAATACACTGTCCATAGCATTAAGGATATTAAAACTACTCTACAATTTTGTTTTGATTTGTGCAGAAACATGACCCGTAATGTAAACTGAGGCTTAAAAGAGATAAGTTCCAAAAACCAATGTTTCTCTTTAGAATGTTTGTATGGAGTTAAACCAGCAAGAGGGACAGAAATGTTATTTTATAATAATGACTGACATACACTAAATGAGTATTGATAAAAGAAAAGATAATGCTTTTTGGAGTTCTGTTTTGTGCCACACAGTGCCTCGGTGTGTCAGAATCCGGTCCATCTCGCTCCTCCAGCTACAGGATCAGTGACAAACTGTACCAGAAGAATGGCAACAACCATCACAGCACCTTAGACCACCGCACAGCTAGAGACCATAAAGGTTCATGGTCTGGCTGCAATTCTTGGCCCAAAGTGACATGAAAAGTGAACCAGGGCTAAATGTTTGATAGTGATCGCAACATCTGTAAGTGTGCTGTGCTGGGCCGCAGAGCAAGCAGTGGGGCCTTGCTGACGCTGATGGTGAGAGGGCTCTGCAGGGGTCAACCATGTGACCCTGAGGCCTGCTACACCATAAACAGAGACACTGAGGTACAGACCGACGAACAGAAGATGGACTGATTAGGAGAAGGGGGAGCGAGAGACCTCCTGGTTCTGGTACTTCAGACGCACATGTGGAGGGAGATTTGCCACTTACAGACTCAGATTCTAAAAACACACATACAATACTGGGAAAAACTAATATTTTAGAATTACTTATTCTTACTTCACAAATAAGGTAAAGTTCGTGTAAACAAACATGTATAAATGGTTAAGACATGCCTCAAAGATATAAGCAATTTGGTATGGAAAATTAAATTTTTTGGGGTCTTATAAAATTTGTAACATTTGCATTAAATTTCCTGTTATAGTTTCAAGCAAGATCGGTGGCAACTATGTTAATACAGATGGATTAAACATAGTCCTCACATTTTCAATAAAGTGTTAAGAGATGATTTGGTAGGGATAGATCAGGTATTGCAAAGTACTGTGATTTAATATGTTGACGACATTATGATCTGTTTACAGGATGAGTAAACATTTATGTAATGATCTCACGGTGGTGAGATCAAAAGAGGGTGTTGTTGGAATTTAAAATTTTATATGTGCTTAAACATTGTGTGTGATTTGCATTATACATTCAAGCTAAAAGGTAAAAGCATTATTTCAACATAAATGAAGACATGTTGGTCATGCATTAAGTTTGTTGTTATAAGTTTATAGTTTGTTGTTTGTTACATTAAGTTGTTTTGCAATACTTCTGTTTTATAATATAAGATGTTCTGTTACATTTTGTTTTAACCCAGCTCTACAAATGTGTCTGAAGCTGAATTGATGATGTTAGAGACACCCTGTCTCTGGTTTCAGTCACTCTTTATGGCCCAACTGCTCTGTTGCTTTGCAAGTCCTGAGGGTCATAAACCCTCAGTCACATCCCAAATAAAAGATAAGGAATAAGCACAAGACCCCACCCTTTGTGAGATAATACTGGGGGTCTGAGAGCCAGAGAGTCAGACAAATTGGTGGAGAGCCGTGTTAGGTTGACTCTGCATTTGTCTCTAGGATATCCTATGTAATAAAATGGATTCACATTTCAACATCTAAGATTTTGACTACTAATTGAATGAACCCTGAGAATGGAGCAGGATTTAGCTCCAACACCGTCTATAAAATAAATGCAGATTATAGGCAAACTAAAAAAATCCTTCTGCCATCCCAGAGTTTCTACTTTTCAAAATAAAAGCTTGCATCTGGATTAAAATACAATCTCTCTTACTTTTCAAAGTAAAAGCTCGCGTCAACTATCATGCCAAAGAATAAAATATTTGGTGTTTTTTTTATATTTAAAAATATATGTCCATCTCTAAAATAAATGCAGATTATGGTAGGGTGACCAGACGTCCCCGATTTCCGGGGACAGTCCCCGATTTTGATGATCTGTCCCCGGCTGGAGCTGTCCCCGGAAATGTCCCCGATTTTCACTGGGTGTACAAAAGGCTGTCTATCAACAGTGATTGTTTGAGTGCATGTTAGTGAATAGCGCGGACACGCGCTTAACACCACAAGCAGCCACAATCGCCACCCGGCGGAAAAAGGAGAGAAAGAAAAAAAGTTCTGGACGAAAGCCAGTTGATATCTTGTGTGTGCGTACCTTGATAACCGTAAGTCGTAACTTATGTTGTCAGTAATTGTATTAGTCTATAGTTCTTGCAGATTTAAGTTAACTAGTGATTTTCGTTAACTTAACAATTTAGCTAGCAAGTGAATAATACAAACACTGTTTATATTCTTTAACTGCTATTCTTCACCTGCTAGCTACATTGTTAAGTTAACTTAACAATGTAGCTAGTTACTTAGCTGTTAGCTAAATTGCATCTGGCTGTGGATTCGATATAATAGCGATTGATGAACACCCTTGCTCACGTTTGTATTTTAGGTACATTATTTACATGCTGGAGTAGTTACACTGCATTAAGATAATGTAATTAATAGTAGGTTTATTGTTATTTTTGCTATAATTCCTATGCATTGTATATGGCAGGTTTTACAATGTTACTTGTTTCTTTCCAGAGCCACAAATGTCATTGTTTAACATACTTAACATGCTATTTATTTAACATGATATTTATTGAGGACTAACAGTAATTAGTTCACAAAATCAGTCAGATTGTTCTGCTTTGGTCCTTGTAGGGAGAGTGGAAAGGATGGACAGGTGGAAGACAGGACAGGAAGACTAGTTAAATAGATAAGAGCAAGAAAGGACAGGGAGAGAAGAGTGAAGAAATAAACGAAAAGGAATACAAGTGAACAGAGGAGGACAAGAAAAAGTTAAAAGTGCAAAGCCTACAGCGAGGAAAGCTTGAAAGACAAGATGCAATAATGTCTCTCTCCAAGAAAAGAAAATGTCAGGTTAATAACAATATATTGAAAGAATTTCCATTTCTACGGCAAGGCCATGATGAGGCAATAGCTGCGTATATGTAAAATGCTGTGTGTGCATGGTTAAAATTCTGAAGTGTAAAATAGTTCAGGCTACAGCACAAGTATTTCCATCCATAGATACAAAAGTAATCAAGTCTAAACTCTGAATTTCTTTTCAAAGTGCACCAGATGAATGCATTTAAATGTTAAAACAGACAAGATTTTGTGCCCCATTGCAGCTCTAGGTCTAGTGACGCCCCTGGGGCAGTGTCCCCGTTTTAAGTTTACAAAGATAAAAACACGACCTGTTTTGGACGTATTTACGCTTCTGAGCTGAAAATGTCCCCGGATTTTGTCTGAGAAATCTGGTCACCTTAGATTATGGGCAAACAAAAAATTCAACTGCAACTTGCAGCTATAGAAGGAATTTCTCTTCCAACAGAGGTCAAGCATTTGGTTTTGTTTTTAATTTTTTTCCCCCTTTCATACAATAGGCCTACAACACAAAATACAATAGAACCGCTGGCGCGGAAGTGTAAGAGCAGTAGGCCTACAATCGCAATCTGGCCCAATGCCGTGGCAGCAGAGATTTTATTTATTTTTATTTTATTAATTCAGGATATGCAGTCTAATGCAGGACGGGTCCCAGAGACCCGAAGGCCGATGCCGCGGTAGTAGAAAAATACAACCGTGTTCTGCCCCGGGTCCCAGACACCCGACAGCCGAGGCCGCCGTAGTAGAAAAATACAACCGCGTTCTGCCCCGGGTCCCAGAGACCCGACAGCATTCGGCCCCGAGTCTCAAAGACCCGACAGCATTGTGCCCCGAGTCTCAGAGACCCGACAGCATTCTTCCCCGGGTCTCAGAGAGTCGACAGCCGAGGCAGCGCCAGTAAAGCTATACAGTCCAATGCTCTCCATGTTGATAAGCAGTTGTATTTGCAGCAATATCCCAGTGAAGTGTGAAAACAATATAGAATATAACAATAAACAACAATAAAAAGAGTCTTGGAAAGAGTGTAACATGTTTATTTTTGTATTCTCGTTGTGTGCAGATCGTGGATTGTTATCCCTCCTCAGGAGATCCTGCCGTTAGTTGGCAGAAAAGCGTCGCTGATGCAGGTTTCATCAGATGTAGCTACGTTAATATGGAACAACACAACCATAACATTCAGAAATCAGCAAACTATGTAGTATGGAAAAATTGTTACTTTAACAGTTATTAACGTTTTTCAATTGATTGCAACAAATGTGGTCACGAATTTACCCGTCTGGAAAATTAATCGCAATTTCGTGTTTTTGACCCTCTGAATTTGCCGTTGGACACACCTCCGTATGAGACGGGACCGCATGAGATGGGACGGATGACATGGGACGCTCCAGGCTGCAGCCATACCCGTCTTGCAAAGTGAAGCAAATGCGGAAGTAACTTAAACCTGCATTCTATCTGTATTCCTGCAGAGGGCGACACGCGTGGTTGCAAAAGAAGTTGGTTTCTATAGAAGTCTATGGAGAAATGAGCCACTTCTCACTTGATTTATTACCTCAGTAAACATCTTCATAATGAGTTTGTGGTCTCGATCGCTAGTTTTAAGTCTTCTGCAACACAGAATGATGTTCATTTTTTAAATTACGGTCTCGTAGATTTTAAAATCGGCGATAAAGCCAAGGGTGTTTTAGGGCGTGGCTATGGTGTGATTGACAGTTCACGGCCTGTCAATTAAAGCTTGTCCATGGCACGGGGGTTGCCCACGTTTCATCGCAATGACTTTGACACTTTGGTCGGATAATAATTGTTTAGCGGTCGGTTGCACGGCAAGACACTCAAAGGAATCGGCAGTTCAGTTTTTCCGGTAAGTAAAATGATATTTTGTTTTAACACAGTTTTTCGTTAGCCAACGTTAGCATCTCAATTAATATCAGTTAGCTAGCTACTAGATTGCACCTTGCTAAGCAAGCTAGCGGGCTAACAAACAATGCTATGCAGACCGTATAAACGCATACAGTCTATGTATAAACGTATTAAAATATATTTAATGTTAGAGTCGATTACAGTATATGCACCGATCTCGCCTGTGATCTGTAATAGGTGGTATTGGTGCTAATCGATGCGCATGTAATGGTAACTAGCTTAAAATCAAAGCCTGACGTAGCTAACGTTATATTGCAAATTCATAAACCCTATTAGCACGGGATAAGATCGTTTTGGGACAGCGTGTGATTTAGAAATAACTCCTCACATCTGAGTTTCGTGTGGCGGATTTGTACGTCAAACGTAACCTGCTTTTGACTCAAATATATCCTGAAAGTTTGGGCAACGTCACCCGGAGGCGGGCAAAGGACGGCCAGGGCGAGCCAGGTGTAACACCAAATTCTGTGACCATCGTATTTTGTGACTGGCACAAGGGGTCACATATTCTGACAGCTGTTGTCAGAATATGTGACCCTACTGTAACTTGGCAGAAATCACCTGAATTTTGAAATGTTCAAATATACAGTGCCTTGCGAAAGTATTCGGCCCCCTTGAACTTTTCAACCTTTTGACACATTTCAGGCTTCAAACATAAAGATATAACATTTTTAGTTTTTGTGAAGAATCACCAACAAGTGGGACACAATTGTGAAGTGGAACGAAATCTATTGGATATTTTAAACTTTTTTAGCAAATAAAAAACTGAAAAGTGGTGCGTGCAAAATTATTACTTTGTAGAGCCACCTTTTGCTGCGATTACAGCTGCAAGTCGCTTGGGGTATGTCTCTATCAGTTTTGCACATCGAGAGACTGACATTCTTGCCCATTCTTCCTTGCAAAACAGCTCGAGCTCAGTGAGGTTGGATGGAGAGCGTTTGTGAACAGCAGTTTTCAGCTCTTTCCACAGATTCTCGATTGGATTCAGGTCTGGACTTTGACTTGGCCATTCTAACACCTGGATACGTTTATTTGTGAACCATTCCTTTGTAGATTTTGCTGTATGTTTGGGATCATTGTCTTGTTGGAAGATAAATCTCCGTCCCAGTTTCAAGTCTTTTGCAGACTCCAACAGGTTTTCATCCAGAATGGTCCTGTATTTGGCTGCATCCATCTTCCCCTCAATTTTAACCATCTTCCCTGTCCCTGCTGAAGAAAAGCAGGCCCAAACCATGATGCTGCCACCACCATGTTTGACAGTGGGGATGGTGTGTTGAGGGTGATGAGCTGTGTTGCTTTTACGCCAAACATATCGTTTTGCATTGTGGGCAAAAAGTTTGATTTTGATTTCATCTGACCAGAGCACCTTCTTCCACATGTTTGGTGTGTCTCCCAGGTGGCTTGTGGCAAACTTTAGACAAGACTTTTTATGGATATCTTTGAGAAATGGCTTTCTTCTTGCCACTCTTCCATAAAGGCCAGATTTGTGCAGTGTACGACTGATTGTTGTCCTATGGACAGACTCTCCCACCTCAGCTGTAGTTCTCTGCAGTTCATCCAGAGTGATCATGGGCCTCTTGGCTGCATCTCTGATCAGTCTTCTCCTTGTCTGAGCTGAAAGTTTAGAGGGACGGCCAGGTCTTGGTAGATTTGCAGTGGTCTGATACTCCTTCCATTTCAAAATGATCGCTTGCACAGTGCTCTTTGGGATGTTTAAAGCTTGGGAAATCTTTTTGTATCCAAATCCGGCTTTAAACTTCTCCACAACAGTATTACGGACCTGCCTGGTGTGTTCCTTGGTCTTCATGATGCTCTCTGCGCTTTCAACAGAACCCTGAGACTATCACAGAGCAGGTGCATTTATACAGAGACTTGATCACACACAGGTGGATTCTATTTATCACCATCAGTCATTTAGGACAACATTGGATCATTCAGAGATCCTCGCTGAACTTCTGGAGTGAGTTTGCTGCACTGAAAGTAAAGGGGCCGAATAATTTTGCACGCACCACTTTTCAGTTTTTTATTTGCTAAAAAAGTTTAAAATATCCAATAGATTTTGTTCCACTTCACAATTGTGTCCCACTTGTTAGTGATTCTTCACAAAAAATAAAAATTTTATATCTTTATGTTTGAAGCCTGAAATGTGTCAAAAGGTTGAAAAGTTCAAGGGGGCCGAATACTTTCGCAAGGCACTGTATATGAATTTGTTTATGGGGACAATTTACAATGAGTTCACAATCAAATTATTACTTGGTTATTGATCATTTCCTTCCACAGCAAGTGTTTTTTCACTTAATATATGTCTATAGATAGATAGATAGATAGATAGATAGATAGATATACAGACATGAGATATAGGCTGTATTGCATTTTGAATGACTAGTGTCTAATCGTAAATCTAAATAAAGAACTAAGATATATACGTGTCTGTGTGTGCGTGTGTTGTGTATGCGTGTTTATTCTGTTGGCTCCTAATAAACATCACAGAGTAGACTTAATCATGAGGATGCGGTTGAAATAAATAATAATAAAACTACGTCAGCAGCATGAGGCCATTACCTAATCTACAAGAGCTGTGGAAGGAAATGATCAATAATTGCCCTGGTCTTACATTTCGCCATCCTTATTTTTCTGTACTTTCAACCGCAGAGTAAGGTCAGACAATTTACTTCCTGTTTACACTGGCCTGCGCAAGTGAACGGTGACTCTATACAGCTATGTGGAGAGATACAGTATGTGGTCAGGAATGGTAGGAGATACACACAGGCTGGGATTACGAGAGAGGTCATGATCTGGATGTGCATTAAGCGCATTAATCACTCCTAATGCCTTGTGTTCTCGGCGTATTGCTCCTACTCGCTGGAGGGCAGGAGATGTTCATTCTTCTCAGATCATCATGTCGTATGATTGACAGTGTCTCTTTAGGCTTTGACTGATTGATTTCTAGTTTTAACAAAATATTATGTTTTCCTGAGACATTGTTCTTGTTTAAATGAAATACTATTAATGGTAAGCAGAAAAAAAAATATTAAATGGTATGCAGCAAAAGTTTCTTTTTCAAATGGATTTGGTACCTAGCAATGACAAGGAAGACCTCAAAGCATGTCATAATTACATGAAAACTATCTAGTTATGACAATTATGCAAAGAAAACTTCTCCTATTAAAATGAGAAACTGAGCAAAAATAATGTCTAACATCAGCAAAAAAATGCTTTCACTGCCACTGTATGTATTTAAAGCAGAAATGGGGAAGAACATGAAAGTATAGTGCAAGTTATTACCATATTTGGTATTGAGGTAATGGAAAGTAATCAAGCTACATTTATTTAAAGGTCTGTTTGTTTATGACAAGTAATATTGTTATTGCTGTATTTAAGAACGTTAGCGCATTTTCCTCATATCGTGCAGCCCTAACAGGAGTATGGCGTATGACTTGGGTTGGACTCAGACAGACAGGTACCTGTATCCAGAGATGTGGAGCAGCTTGTTGTGCTCCAGTCGCAGCTCTCTGAGAGCAGACAGACTGGCTGAGAAGTCGACAGGCAGAGATGTTAACTGGTTCCAGCTGAGATCCAGCTTCTCCAGGAAGGACAGCGGAAAGAATGCCTGTGGAGATAAAGACAGAAAGATAAAGAGAAGCATAAATGTATCTGTTCCCTCCATTGCCCTTTAACCCAGGCCTTCTCCCTCCCTCTTTCCTCCCCTCCATAACGTCTTCCCTCAGCCCTGTCTACTAAAAATGACATTCCTAACTAAACTGCTTTCCTAATTCCATTTTTAAGTATCACAGATATGTTTCTGATGTCACTAGGCCGGAGGCTGGCTGAATGGATGTGTGAAACCAAAAGTTGACTTATATACGTAACTTAAGTTACATGTCAACCGATTTTGTTGTAAAACCAAACCAGGATCTTTCCAAAACCTAACCAAGTAGTTTGGTCCCCCTTGGTTAACCACATGTTTAAAACTGTGCCTGTCGCTGGTAGGACGTGTCAGTGAAACATAGTCAGGATGATAATTGCCTGAAACGGTCGTAGCTCACTAGCCAAATGTCACCTCCGTTTCTGCTCTCTGTGGGCTGCCGTTCTCAAACTCTGTTCGCTTTATGAAACAGCCAGCTACATGCTGAAAATGTCTGAAGCAAATTTGCATGGTGCAACAAGGCTGCTTTAGCCTGCTTTAGACTAGAAATGTAGACGCACCCTAGCAGCAGCAACTGGAATCTGCAGCCAGGTCAGTCCAGCAACTCTCTGGGAGCTGGAAAAACCAAATCTGGTCAGGCCAATCACATCGTGTATAGAGTCAGTGGGCAGGGCTTAACATAATGACGGCAGAGTTGTGACGGTTCTGGGTGATTCCCTGCTAAAACAAAGAAGATGGCTGCTGCTGCTGGAGAACAGACGGATAGACTCTGAAGACTTGGAGTTAAACTCTGAAGTCATTCTTCAAAAAGGAAGATGTGTTCACAGTTTATATTTAATCTATCAACCAGTGTTGTTCTGATTGGTTGGAGCGCTATCCTATTGCTATCCTATTCCCGCCCCTTGGATAGAGCCCTGCCAATGGGGCGCAGACCCAACATCTGGATGTGGGTCTGGCTTGTCAGGCTAAGCCTGCTTGATTCTTTCAGGGAATGATTATAAAGACTTATAGAGAATATGTTCAGGGCATTTCCTCCCTAACTGGGACGTTTTGGGAGCGAGTGGGGGGGTTGCTGTGGACACAGCGATCCACCGGTGAGAGATAGTGAGGTGTAACCATGTATCAGCTGATTTAAATAGCTCACGTTACTGTATCGTGTCAACAGTTTAATATTGTGTGTGGCCTTTTCTTTAGCGGGGTGTAAATGTTCCACCAGACCAAGCTCCTTCCTCTGACTACACAGCAGAGCCGCTCACGACGATAAATGCAAACAACCCTGAGGTTGTTTTTTTCTAATATCCCAGAATATATATATATATTTACTCCACAGTGCTGTGCTGTGGAAATAGGGTGTTTGGTGTTTTATGCCCCCAGCGTCGCCTTCTAGGCAGTGTTGCCTGGTTAGGGTTAAGGAAGAGCTGGCACAGTACTGAGCAGCGGCACTTCTGATTTATTGTTATCATCAGTATTTACAATGGCTGATATTTATATCAAAATACACTAAATATCATAATTTATTGGGGAAAAACAAGCAATTCTATGTAAATCAGACATTGAGCAACCCAATATTGCTCAAATGGAATATCATTTTATATGTGTTCCTGTGCATTAAGGCCGTGTTTTTTTGTATTCATTTTTTATGTGTACGTTTGTGTACATAATACAACACAACAAATACAGTATGCATCTTTTTCTGATTTAAAGAAAACAAATGATATACTGTACATAGAAAAGAATGGAATTAAGTACTTAAATGTATCTGCAATTTCAGAGAAAAAAAATGAGTGAAAGAAAAAAGAAAAATGAAAAAAAAAGGGACTTGGTTACACCAAGTGGACACTGAGGCAGTGCTAATGGTGATTTTACACTTTCAATAAAGGTGATCGATTGGCGCCCCGATTTTCAGGAATTTTCTTCAAACATTTAGCATTTAGTAGGGCTGCACAATATAACTTTAAAAAAAATAGATTATCGTCATCGCGATACCAACTGGTGCAATAAACAACTGCCCTAGCATTTAGCAGTGTTAAAGTACCCCCGTCCCCTCGTTCCTACCTGGGGTTGCAGTTCTTGTATCTGGCTGTTGGTTAGCACCAGCACCCGCAGGGACCAGAGTCCAGCGAAGGCTCCGGTGCCGATCTGGCTCAGATTATTCCCTCCCAGCTCCAGCAGCCACGTGGCGTGAGGGAGGCCCCTTGGAACATGCTGGAACCCTCGCTCGCGGCAGTCCACCAGGTCAGCATGCTCATAACAAATGCATGGGTGTGGACACAAGCGTGAGCAATCCACGGATGGAAAGAGGCATAGCATGGTATAAAAAGCAAGAAGGAAGAAGAGAAGGGCCAGAGAAAGAAGATGCATATTTCCCCCGGACAGCAAGAGGGTGGAGGGCAGCTTGTTCCGAGGAGTAACGTCTGGAAAAGTTGAATGAAGCTTGGTAGTTTGATGCTGTTGTCGTCTTTGTCGAGCCTCGCAGTCAGCCTGGAAATAGCACAAAGGTTTGAGTCACATGGTGATACATTTACTATCAAATCTGGTGAACTTCTGGTCAGGAGATATGCTTTACCAGAGGTGGGAGAAGTATTCAGATCCCTTACTGAGTTGAAGTACTAATACAAGACGGTAAAATACTCTTAGGTAAAGAAAATGTTTCCCCTAACTGGTAAGGTACTTGCAAAGGGCCGCAGGCCGGAGTCAAACCAGCGGCTGCTGCGTCGAGGAGTATACCTATATAAATGGGCGCGCTGTACCAGCTGGGCTACCAAGGCGCCATGCTGAGTTTAGGAAAACATTGTGGGTTATGATGATGATCTACCTATTAGGGGTGGGGGAAAAATCTGTGGTAATACTGTAACAATACACAAGCGCCAAGTAATGTGCGCCAAGTATGTAAATGTGCTGCATTTATATTTCTTTTCTAGTCTTAACGACTACTCAAAGCGCTTTTACATCATACAAGATACATTCACCATTCACACACATTCATACATAGAGTCAGTGGGGCAACATGGGACTGCAGGGATTGAACCACCAACCTTCCAATTGGCAGGCAACCGCTCTACCAATGAGCCACAGCCGCCCTAAGTATGGATCTTTTATTATATATTATCAATAATATATGTGTTGGTCAGTTTGTCCCATTTTGCAGCAATAACATTGAAGTGATATGAACAAACAGAGAAATGTTTCTTTTTAGATAAAATAGATGTGGACTAAGTTTCCTTTTGGGAACATAATATGAAATTGGGAAAAATTAGAAGTTGGAAAAAAAGGTTATAAATTGTAATATTGCAATATGTTTAAAATGGCAATAATATTGTATCGTGGCATAAGTGTCGTGATGATATAGTATCGGGAGGCGTCTGGTGATCCCCCCCCCCCCCCAGTCGTGGGTGGGTTTATGTTTCAGTGCCACGCGGGAGACAAACTCTGTCTCCTGGGTGAAAGTCTTGTGTTTTCATATTTTATAATCTACGTGTGTTTTGTGTGCAGACATCTTAATATGTAAAGTAACTCAAGCTGTAACAGATGAATGTAGTGGAGTAAGAAGTACAATATTTAGGAGAAAGTGGCATGAAAAGAAAAGACTCCAGTAAAGTACAAGTACCTCAACATTTGGACTTAAGTACATAACTGCAGTAATTGTAGGCTACTAAGTAACATTCCACCACTGCTTTTACTACCTTTTGTGTTTGTTTGAATATGATTTAGGAATATGCTAAACTTTAACCAGACCTCTAAAATGGCCCAGCATTGACACCTGAACCAGTTACCATGGTTACCCTCTTTACCTAGAATGGCGCACACGTTTCTTCAATAAAATGCCACCATAAAAGAAAAACTGTCCCCAAATGTTCTTCTTTACATAATCCCTTTCTCATCCAAATGTAATTATATAATCACATCCATTAGGAGCAGAGCAGCAGAGCCAGGATTAAACTCAGTGACACACACACACACACACACACACACACACACACACACACAGCATAAAGCAACACTGGTATTCAGCATGTATTTCTTATTTACTGGAAAGCAGCTACAGAATGGCCGCTTTATATTTTCCCATACAACCTTTTCACTATCAATGCTAATAAAAATGTTTCACCCCTGGTTGATAAAACATGGTGGGGGGGGGCAGACAGTAAAGGCAATGAGTCTGTGTTACCTTGACATAAATCTATGCATTTCCCTGTTATTTTTGACAATTTGATAAACTAAAATGTATATTCTACTTGAATAAATGATACTACAATTAACAAAACTGGTGGAAAAAAGACCACTAACTGTCTCGGAAATAATTGCCATTAACAATATAATTCAATCTCTTACAGTCAAATTCAAAAATATGTATTTATACATTACTGTGTTTAACAAATTAAAGTTTTGAATCAATTCCAGGAGATATTTTTGTTTATATATCACTGTTATGTGACCCAGATTACTAGGAACACAAACACACAGCCTAGAAATGCCTCTTTAAATCCCCCCCCCCCCCCCCGCCCCTTCGAAATTTTTATTGCCATGAACGTGTTTATGGTCAAGTGCCAACTAACATTTTTCAAAAATGATAAAAACACATAGTCCGACCAATAATGACTTATATAATTACAGTTGAGCATATCTAAACAAAATCAACATGACCAGTCATACGCCTTAAAACCTTCGCTAATGTTAGAGATTCCTCACCTCCTCTGCTGATGGAGAGCCCGGACATCTCCATACTGGAGCATCAACTTGTACAGTATGTCTGCTTACTTCCCTGGATGACATCTATAGGCAGGGACAGCTAGAGACATGATGGACAGAGACAGAGACAGAGAGATGATGCTGATGGAGACTCTCTGTGCTTTCAGCTGTCAGTAATCCTCTAATCCTGTCCAATCACCAAATGTTTCGTCTCGTCCCCCCCCACCTCCACCCGTCAATAAGACAGGGAGCCTTGGCTTCTCTCCATCCGTTTCACTGACTTTAATATTACATACAGACTGTTACAGTCTTGTGAAGTTTCCAGTGTGTGAGTGTGTGTTGTGTATTTTTCAGCAGTGTTGTAATTTGTTACTGTACTTGAGTAGAATTTTCCCCTAGGCCTATATGTACTTTTTTATTCATATTTCTGGAAACGTTCACTTTGACTCCACTCCCTTTCATAAATCTAATGCATGCTTTACATTTAAATCGTTTGACAGCACCAGTAACAACCAAGGCTACTAGTTTCCAATTGGTTCTTATTTTATTTTTCTGTGTGGTTACAGTTTATTTTATTATTATTTCTTGGGGCATATAGGCCAGCTGAAGACATGAAGGGGGAGAGAGTACACCTCTACATATGGGTGAGCTACCCAGGCCCCGTGGTTGCTGGTTTTAGTTTCAGTTTGTCAGAATGATTTAATTTTTATATTTTAAAAGTGTCTCAGTAGCTCCAGTACATATACATACACACTACAGGGACGGAGAACTGGATGTTGTGTACTGTATAATCTCTGGCTGTTCGATTTCTGTGCTTCCATTATTTTTACACAAGAACAGTGCCCTGGATCTTTATTTCTTCTCTTTTAGTTTCAGTTTACTTTTTATTTAGTTTCAAAAATGTATGCATGGGGTTTCCAAAAATATTTTTCACTGCTTATTTTTATTTTAGTTGACTATAGTAACCCTGACGACAGCCAGTAACAAGCCAGCCATGACTCAACATTGACCTGGGCTGCGTCCCATAACCCTTAATTTGCCTCCTCGGGTCCACCACTTGCGTCCCTTTCTGGCGTCTTAGTCCCTCCCACCGAGGAGACATGGGAGAGACGCATGGAAATCCCGGGAGGAGACAGGCAACAAGCAGACGTCTTTTAGAGGGACAAGACGTGCGTTTGAGCCGAGGTAGCAGCAGCTGTCAGCAGCAAGGCTTCATGCCATCTCAGTCCCAAAGCAGGGTTAGCCCCACCATGACTCATTGGCTTAGGTACAGCACCACCACGCACCTAGGCTCAATAAATGTAAAATGTAAAATCATAACAAGCAACTCAATCTCAGATCTAATAATGGTAGCTGGTCCCCATTGGACTTCTTTAGGAAGTTTTGTCTTTTACCTTTTTAATGTATTATATTATCTGCTCTAGCAATGCTTCAGACACACATGGTAATAATAGTCCAAAAGGATGTGAAATTGCAATTTGTTTTTATTGACAACATAACATTTCCTCGAGGGAGGACCCCCAGACTCCCTGCCAATTATGTTCACCCACGTCTTCAAACCAAGCACTGCAATGTGTCTAACAGCAGTTTCATTTCTAGTGTTTGCAGTAAAAGCAACATATTCTGTTATTAAACTGAATTGTACGTGGCTGTGCTTGTAATGTGCTGATTATGTCAAACCATATTTTACCTTTTAGTAAACTACAAACAAAATGGGTCCAGAAATGCAAGTTGCATCACAGACAGAATGACAGACTGAAACGCACTGAGGTGTTTCAGGTGGAGCTAGTTGTGTCTGAAAAGCTTGATCCCCATCCAGCTCCACAGGTGGAAGAAGACGTAGACGGGGATGGTGAGCGGCAGCAGCAGGCTGTAGAAGCACACACTGCGGCCGCTGGTGCAGCCCTGGGGGAAGTGGTCGTCCACTGCAGCGGAGTAGAACAAGCCGAAGAGGGACACTATGGGGACCAGGCCCACCATCACGGACAGGGAAAACATGGTGAAGATGGTCCAATACACCAGACTACTGGAGGAAACAGATACCGGAGGTTACATCACATGGACTTTTAGCCAGGAAAGTATTTCTCATTCAGTCCAGCAGCCTTTAAATCTCGAACTTTCTGAGTTTAAAGTCAGAAAGACGCCAAACAGTGCGTCAGTAATCCAACATGGCTGCTCCGTGCGTCAACAGTAGTGAACGCGTAGCACGTCTGTCTGATGTGTGTGTCATTAAACAACACACACACACACACACACACACACACACAAGCTTCTATCTGTGGTATGGCTACCAACGGCTAACCTGGCTCGAGCTAACCCACTGTGTAGCTTGGGTGGTGCGCCGAAGGGGCCGATGGGAGACTTTACTCGGCCGAGGTGGTGTCCCCGTCCTTGTGCAGGACTCGGGCTTCCTGGGGGATCATGTTGGGGATGCCGTTGGTTATAGAATAGGCAATACCAAGCTCGTCGTTGATTAGCTCGTTGGTGTTAGCCTCGTATCTCAGTGGCTTCTTGGAAAGCGGACACACCAGGAAGTCCAGCAGGGAGGTGTCCACGGGCTGCTGCACTTGGTCCTTCACGTCCGAACCCCCCCTGGCCGAGGCAGCGCGCTGGATTACACGTGCACGTTTCACGTAGCTGTGAACGCGGACGGTTTCCGTTAACGACCTACCGAAACCACTGCCAAACATGACCAGAACTAACCAAAGCCAGAACGGGTCCACAAGACGGCGGAAAGTCCCCAACGGAGGACACCACGTGCAACTGAAATAGGATCTTCCTGTAAGCCAACACGTCAGTATCAATGGTTCCGCTTATTAACATCTTCTGCAACCGCCTTTTAAACGACTACGGTCAGTCCAGCCGACGGTCAGTCTGGTTAACGAGGTGATTACCCCCCCCCCCGAGTGAGCTACGGGCCATAGCCTATATATATATAGATATATATATATATCTATCTATATATATATCAACGGTCGGGGACGGGCCATGGGTGGATTAAGAGGACGGGATTGCCGGAAGTAGTTGTTGTGGGAAGTTTTTTTTTTTTTTTAATTTTTTTTTTAAATTTTTTATTTATAAACCAGAACATTAATGACATATAAAAGTATAAAATACAGACATAATAAACAAAACAATACAATTCAATTTCAATTTGCCAGGGGAAGCTTAAAGGTCATTAGAAAGAGAAGGAGGACCAAATGCTGACAGTTTTAACCATAGACATAATAAAGAGTAGACGCCGCATCGATCGCTACTGCCTATTGGCGCTGACGAGATTTGGGGCCGCCATCTTGGACCGGTCACCCGCTCCACTCAGTGTAATGTGTTTGGCAGGTGCAATGAGCTGTCAGCGCGTTTAATTAATCAATCTCACTGAATACCCAACTGATTTTCATGTTTTTTTTTGCTACAAAGGTCATACATGTAGCTATGATACAGGACACAAGATTAGGCGTATTTTAATATTCAAAGTGTGCTTAACAGTAATAGAATATTCTGATATGATATAAATTCACCAGACGTCCGAGATCAGAACTGGGAACATAATCCCGGAAAAGGGAGAGCAACGGGGATATTTCCAGTTTGACTATAAATCTGATTGAAAAACCTAATGTGTCTTTAAAAAAAAAAAAGAACAAGGACAGAGGTAGTTTTTTCTTCTGTATTTAGTCAGGGGACAAAAACGGAGGACTGTCCCCTAAATCCGAGGACGTCTGGTCACCCTAGACCCTAGACCAGACATCCTCGGTGTATCTATCGTTTGTAGATGACAGGTATTTGCAAAATACCAATAGGTATAAATACCCCTACATCACATATATGATGTAGGCTATAATAGGTATAAATACCTATTATAGAAAAATAATTTGCACACACATAAATATGATAGGGAAGAAGAAACAGATAGTGACCGTAAAGTCAGATATTTAAGTACAAGAAACAATATGATTATATTATTAGAGTCTACTTGAAGCTTTTTATATTTGTCTCTCTCTCTGTCACACACACACACACGCAAGCACACACACACACGCACAGTACTACCACGTTGTTCTGCATCAATTGCCTCCCAGACCTTGACATTTAGCAGCCCCACTCCCAACACACACACACACACACACACACACACACACACACACTAGGGTTGCACAACATTGACAAAATGTGATATTGCAACATCGATATGAATTCCGATATTTTTAAACATATATAAAATTACAAAATAGATTGATAAGAAATTAAACAAGTTTTCTTACAACACAAGGTTTATTTTAACTGAAAGTTATATTGGACTGGTCCAACATGAATAACTAAGGACCATGTCTACAGAACAGGACGGGTTCTACTGGTTGGACAGTATAAAATATATAAATAAAGTTATAATATAAATAACTAAGGACCATGTCTACAGAACAGGACGGGTTCTACTGGTTGGACAGTATAAAATATATAAATAAAGTTATAATATAAATAACTAAGGACCATGTCTACAGAACAGGACGGGTTCTACTGGTTGGACAGTATAAAATATATAAATAAAGTTATAATATAAATAACTAAGGACCATGTCTGCAGAACAGGACGGGTTCTACTGGTTGGACAGTATAAAATACATAAAGTTAACAGGACAGCTCCACAAAATAAACTAAATATTGCATACTTATTGCGACTTTCGATATATTTGATAAATGACCAGTTGTCTCAGCTCTTATTACATAAGTATTTGGACAGATACACCTCTTTTATGTTGTGTTGACTCTGTACTCAAGCACATTGCTATTGAAAAGGCTATATAATTATATATATCTATCTATCTATCTTATAAGAATAACGTGCAAGTCTTATCAAACAAATCCCAACTAAACCAGAGACAATCCCAATGTAATAACCACACAAGCATACATTAGTGCTGCTTTTGGAACTTAACTTATGTAGCAATTTTCAAAACACAGATAGGCCTACAAAATGCTTCACAGAACCCAAAGTGAAAGAGATAAGATTAAAAAAATCCGCCGATCTGAGCAGGAATATGCTGCACAGTGCTCTGGCATCTTGTATCTTCTGCTGTCAAGTAACGAGTATGACCGGTCCAAGATGGCGGCTGGATTTCTCGTGCTCAGCAGCCAATGCGGCGTCTACTCTTTATTATGTCTATGGTTTTAACTGCCTTCTTGTTAAGAGAGCCCGAAATCAGATTTATATAAAGTACAACTTCATGGAAAAAAAGAATAAAATTAGGTTTTTTTGAACTGAATTTACATTTGTGAATATGAAATTTTGCCAAAAGAATTAATAAATTTATAATAAAAATCTTTTCTTTACCTTGAGTTTCATAAAAACAAAATACCACATTCTCCCACAATAATGCAAAGTCTTTATAGATATGGTCAATGATGAATCTGCTGAAGTTTCGCCAAAATCTTCTGGTGTGTGAACAATACCAAAAAAGGTGTAAAACGGTTTCTGGGTGATCCTCACAGAAAGAACAGTTTGTATTGATGTCTCTTTTAAATTTTAGCATGTAATGACTTGCAGGGTAATATCTGTGAATTATTTTAAATGATACTTCTTTCACCTTGTTCACTATCAAGTATTTGTGAGGAATCATCCAAACCTTTTTCCAGTCAATGTCATTAACAAATTGGTTCCAATAAAATGTAACATTTGGAGTGGAAACAATTTCTTTCTGAAATAAAGCACGGACGTTCTTATTGTTTCGAGGAAGTTGGGAAAAACAGATTTTTCCAACTGGTGATTCAGCCACATCGGGGAGGGGTTGTTGTGGGAAGTGTCAGTAGGCTCGTTCGAGATGAGCCAGGTCTGCGCAGAATCGATCACCGGCGATCGGCGCCCGTTGCATGCCGGTTAGATTTGTGTCCGACTTGATCCCGACTTGCTCTGACGTCATGCACACGTGGGCAACGATAATCTCACGAGACCCAGGCGGCGCAGTTGGTTTTCACCATAGACCGTTATATACGGTCTGTCGGTACACGATCCGTCCTGCCTGCACGATCCGTTCTGCGCATGTGCAAGATGTTCGCGCATGCGTATATCATATCATGACACACAGACAGTTAAAGAAAGTCTGTTAGCCTCCACCGGAAAGCTAACGTTAGTTTAGCTAACAGCTAATTCGGCTAACCTCTAGCTGAGACCATAGACATATATATGTCTATGGCTGAGACAGCATGTAAAATGAATGAAGTTAACCGTTTAAATATGTAACAGCTGTTACGTCAGTTCTACTTTACTTGTGCTCATTTAAAATACAATCACTCAAGACTTGTCTTTATTATTACTGTAAAGTCTTAATTTAGCTGTAGCTGCTTTCCCCACTGTTTAGTTTGAGTAACGCTATTTTAGGCTGAATCAAGCTGTCAGCTAGCAGTTAGCCGAATTAGCTGTGTTAGCTAAACTAACGTCTTTAGCTTTCCGGTGGAGGCTAACAGCAGACCACTACTGTGGAACGGATCATGCAGTGCCGTAAATCATGATTATCATCTGCGCGTGCGCTTACATTTTGCAGATGCGCAGAACGGATCGTGCAGGCAAGACGAATCGTGTACCGACACGACGGTCTATGGTTTTCACTAGGCTCGTTGGAGATGTACACTATAGCACCCTGCGAGTGTTGAGTGGTCAAATATCAGAAGAAAGATGTAAAGTGACCAGTCTCTGTTACTTTCCTGGTCGGAGCAACAAGCAGCCTTCTTAAATGACCGGGGGATGTTGCGGAGACACCAGGAAACGCAAGCGACGCAGTGCTAACTTCCTGCTACGCTAACAGCTAGCGTTAGCTAGCAAAGGAAGGTAACGTTAACGTTATGTTGTCAGAGTTTGACCACATGGCTGCAATAACCCGAACAAGCCCGTCTTCCCCTTTTTATTAATATATTTTACATGGATGCAACGTCTATGTAACCAGTGGTGCACGTTGTTCATGGATTTAACTAGCTAAACGTGCTTAAATGATGTAGCTAGCTAGCTAGCTTTGTAACGTTGTATTGAGGTAATGTTACCTTCACGGACCCGCTGTCTCTCACACTATATAATCAAGTAATGTTACCTTCACGGACCCGCTGTCTCTCACACTATATAATCAAGTAATGTTACCTTCACGGGCCGCTGTCTCTCACACTATATAATCAAGTAATGTTACCTTCACGGACCCGCTGTCTCTCACACTATATAATCAAGTAATGTTACCTTCACGGGCCCGCTGTCTCTCACACTATATAATCAAGTAATGTTACCTTCACGGACCCGCTGTCTCTCACACTATATAATCAAGTAATGTTACCTTCAC
The DNA here is from genome assembly GCA_029931835.1 of Etheostoma nigrum. Classification (NCBI taxonomy): domain Eukaryota; kingdom Metazoa; phylum Chordata; class Actinopteri; order Perciformes; family Percidae; genus Etheostoma; species Etheostoma nigrum. The sequence continues at coordinate 374,400 of CM057251.1, read as the reverse complement.
GGGCCGCTGTCTCTCACACTATATAATCAAGTAATGTTACCTTCACGGACCCGCTGTCTCTCACACTATATAATCAAGTAATGTTACCTTCACGGGCCCGCTGTCTCTCACACTATATAATCAAGTAATGTTACCTTCACGGACCCGCTGTCTCTCACACTATATAATCAAGTAATGTTACCTTCACGGACACGCTGTCTCTCACACTATATAATCAAGTAATGTTACCTTCACGGACCCGCTGTCTCTCACACTATATAATCAAGTAATGTTACCTTCACGGACCCGCTGTCTCTCACACTATATAATCAAGTAATGTTACCTTCACGGAACGCTGTCTCTCACACTATATAATCAAGTAATGTTACCTTCACGGGCCGCTGTCTCTCACACTATATAATCAAGTAATGTTACCTTCACGGACCCGCTGTCTCTCACACTATATAATCAAGTAATGTTACCTTCACGGGCCGCTGTCTCTCACACTATATAAACAAGTAATGTTACCTTCACGGGCCGCTGTCTCTCACACTATATAATCAAGTAATGTTACCTTCACGGACCCGCTGTCTCTCACACTATATAATCAAGTAATGTTACCTTCACGGACCCGCTGTCTCTCACACTATATAATCAAGTAATGTTACCTTCACGGGCCGCTGTCTCTCACACTATATAATCAAGTAATGTTACCTTCACGGGCCGCTGTCTCTCACACTATATAATCAAGTAATGTTAGCTTCACGGGCCCGCTGTCTCTCACACTATATAATCAAGTAATGTTACCTTCACGGACCCGCTGTCTCTCACACTATATAATCAAGTAATGTTACCTTCACGGACCCGCTGTCTCTCACACTATATAATCAAGTAATGTTACCTTCACGGACCCGCTGTCTCTCACACTATATAATCAAGTAATGTTACCTTCACGGGCCGCTGTCTCTCTCACTATATAATCAAGTAATGTTACCTTCACGGACCCGCTGTCTCTCACACTATATAATCAAGTAATGTTACCTTCACGGGCCCGCTGTCTCCCACTCTATATAATCAAGTAATGTTACCTTCACGGGCCGCTGTCTCTCTCACTATATAATCAAGTAATGTTACCTTCACGGGCCGCTGTCTCTCACACTATATAATCAAGTAATGTTACCTTCACGGGCCGCTGTCTCTCTCACTATATAATCAAGTAATGTTACCTTCACGGGCCCGCTGTCTCCCACTCTATATAATCAAGTAATGTTACCTTCACGGACCCGCTGTCTCTCACACTATATAATCAAGTAATGTTACCTTCACGGACCCGCTGTCTCTCACACTATATAATCAAGTAATGTTACCTTCACGGACCCGCTGTCTCTCACACTATATAATCAAGTAATGTTACCTTCACGGGCCGCTGTCTCTCACACTATATAATCAAGTAATGTTACCTTCACGGACCCGCTGTCTCTCACACTATATAATCAAGTAATGTTACCTTCACGGACCCGCTGTCTCTCACACTATATAATCAAGTAATGTTACCTTCACGGAACGCTGTCTCTCACACTATATAATCAAGTAATGTTACCTTCACGGGCCGCTGTCTCTCACACTATATAATCAAGTAATGTTACCTTCACGGACCCGCTGTCTCTCACACTATATAATCAAGTAATGTTACCTTCACGGGCCGCTGTCTCTCACACTATATAAACAAGTAATGTTACCTTCACGGGCCGCTGTCTCTCACACTATATAATCAAGTAATGTTACCTTCACGGACCCGCTGTCTCTCACACTATATAATCAAGTAATGTTACCTTCACGGACCCGCTGTCTCTCACACTATATAATCAAGTAATGTTACCTTCACGGGCCGCTGTCTCTCACACTATATAATCAAGTAATGTTACCTTCACGGGCCGCTGTCTCTCACACTATATAATCAAGTAATGTTAGCTTCACGGGCCCGCTGTCTCTCACACTATATAATCAAGTAATGTTACCTTCACGGACCCGCTGTCTCTCACACTATATAATCAAGTAATGTTACCTTCACGGACCCGCTGTCTCTCACACTATATAATCAAGTAATGTTACCTTCACGGACCCGCTGTCTCTCACACTATATAATCAAGTAATGTTACCTTCACGGGCCGCTGTCTCTCTCACTATATAATCAAGTAATGTTACCTTCACGGACCCGCTGTCTCTCACACTATATAATCAAGTAATGTTACCTTCACGGGCCCGCTGTCTCCCACTCTATATAATCAAGTAATGTTACCTTCACGGGCCGCTGTCTCTCTCACTATATAATCAAGTAATGTTACCTTCACGGGCCGCTGTCTCTCACACTATATAATCAAGTAATGTTACCTTCACGGGCCGCTGTCTCTCTCACTATATAATCAAGTAATGTTACCTTCACGGGCCCGCTGTCTCCCACTCTATATAATCAAGTAATGTTACCTTCACGGACCCGCTGTCTCTCACACTATATAATCAAGTAATGTTACCTTCACGGACCCGCTGTCTCTCACACTATATAATCAAGTAATGTTACCTTCACGGACCCGCTGTCTCTCACACTATATAATCAAGTAATGTTACCTTCACGGGCCGCTGTCTCTCACACTATATAATCAAGTAATGTTACCTTCACGGACCCGCTGTCTCTCACACTATATAATCAAGTAATGTTACCTTCACGGACCCGCTGTCTCTCTCACTATATAATCAAGTAATGTTACCTTCACGGGCCGCTGTCTCTCACACTATATAATCAAGTAATGTTACCTTCACGGGCCGCTGTCTCTCACACTATATAATCAAGTAATGTTACCTTCACGGACCCGCTGTCTCTCACACTATATAATCAAGTAATGTTACCTTCACGGGCCGCTGTCTCTCACACTATATAATCAAGTAATGTTACCTTCACGGGCCGCTGTCTCTCACACTATATAATCAAGTAATGTTACCTTCACGGACCCGCTGTCTCTCACACTATATAATCAAGTAATGTTACCTTCACGGGCCCGCTGTCTCCCACTCTATATAATCAAGTAATGTTACCTTCACGGGCCGCTGTCTCTCTCACTATATAATCAAGTAATGTTACCTTCACGGGCCGCTGTCTCTCACACTATATAATCAAGTAATGTTACCTTCACGGGCCGCTGTCTCTCTCACTATATAATCAAGTAATGTTACCTTCACGGGCCCGCTGTCTCCCACTCTATATAATCAAGTAATGTTACCTTCACGGACCCGCTGTCTCTCACACTATATAATCAAGTAATGTTACCTTCACGGACCCGCTGTCTCTCACACTATATAATCAAGTAATGTTACCTTCACGGACCCGCTGTCTCTCACACTATATAATCAAGTAATGTTACCTTCACGGGCCGCTGTCTCTCACACTATATAATCAAGTAATGTTACCTTCACGGACCCGCTGTCTCTCACACTATATAATCAAGTAATGTTACCTTCACGGACCCGCTGTCTCTCACACTATATAATCAAGTAATGTTACCTTCACGGGCCGCTGTCTCTCACACTATATAATCAAGTAATGTTACCTTCACGGACCCGCTGTCTCTCACACTATATAATCAAGTAATGTTACCTTCACGGACCCGCTGTCTCTCACACTATATAATCAAGTAATGTTACCTTCACGGGCCGCTGTCTCTCACACTATATAATCAAGTAATGTTACCTTCACGGACCCGCTGTCTCTCACACTATATAATCAAGTAATGTTACCTTCACGGGCCCTAAAACACGTAGTTTAAGCCAGGACCCCGTACTACATATTTCTATTGTATAAAAGGACGTGGCGTGATAAACTGGGCCTACAATATTGTGTGTTTCAGTTTCTGTGATAACAGGGTCATCAAAGAAATTGCAAAATTGGGAATATTAAAAAGCTATAAGACAGCTTCCATAGGGTAAGGTGACCAGATTTCTCAGACAAAATCCGGGGACATTTTCAGCTCAGAAGCGTAAATACCTCGTAAACACGTCATGTTTTTAATTTTTGTGAAACTTAAAACGGGGACACTAGACCTAGAGCTGAGTATCGGATACAATATAAACTATTGAAGAAAGATTTTCCTTTGACATTGATGCAGTATGAAACGAGATCGCTGCAGTCGGCAGCAGAGAAACAAGCTACAATGGAAGTTAATGGGATAATTGTCCAGCTTGTATTTACGTTCATAAAGTGCTCGTTTTGCTGCTGACAGACTCAGATTAATATTCTAAGTGTCTGATAACATTATGGAAAGGATTTCTAAGGAGGCTGACCTTTCTGTTAAAGATTAAGATCCTTTTTTAAAACATAAAAGCCCGCGAAATTGTGTTCGCTAAACCCACCAGACTCCATGTAAATAATCACTACTTTTAGCGTGTATAGAGCAGCATATCTCCACCAGACTCCATGTAAATAATCAGTGATTTTAGCATGTATAGAGCAGCATATCTCCACCAGACTCCATGTAAATAATCAGTGATTTTAGCATGGTAAAATACGGCTTTCTAAAACATCTCTGAGCAGCGCTGCTCGATCGGCTCCGTTTGGTCAGAGTTTTCTTTCTTTCATTCCAATTTTGGGTCTTTCAGTCACAGTGAAATCCGGGGACATTTCCGGGGACAGATCCAGCCGGGGACAGGTCACCAAAATCGGGGACGTCTGGTCACCCTACCATAGGGCCCTATATTAAGTCAGGGCTAAAAGCTAACTGGAGATCTGAAAATATGACTACGTCTAAGTTTTCAACCGAGCCGCCCCTCTGTAATTGTAGTTTTAAAAATGCCCCCCCCCCCCCCAGTGTTCAATGAGTGGTTTAATTGTAAGTCTTCGGGGATTATGGAAATCCAATGGCAATAACAACAGCGCTGAGGGATGTGATATGCTTAGCTTTGTGACATGAATATAATGTTAATACATGAGAGAACCAAACTATTTTCAGCCGTTCCTCCCTGGTGGTCAGCAGCCATGGCAGAGGCCGGAGCCCACCTGACCTCCGCCGCTGGGAACGAGCAGCCGTCCATCTTTGAGCTCCTGGCACAGGAGTCTCTGATGGAGGCGGTCCGACCGGCGCTGAGACACGCCGTCAAGGTAAGGGAGTGCCTTGGGAAAAACACTGGACAGCTCCGTTTTTTTTACTTTAAGATCTTGATTTAATGCAACATATTTACCATCTTCATGCAGATGTGCAAACAATGTGGTCTTGAGCTACTAAAGGGAACACTTAGTGTAGGGCTGGGCAATATATTGATGTAGTATCGATATCGAGATGTGAGACTAGATATCGTCTTAGATTTTGGATATATGGTAATATGGTAATATGGTAAGTGTCTTTACCTGGTATTACAGGCTGCACTACAGTAAAGTGATGTCATTTCCTGAACTTACCAGACTGTTCTATTATTTACCTTTACCCACTAAGTCATTACATCATTTCTGGAGAATATTTATCAAAAATCTCATAATGTAAATAACATTTAGTTAAAGCACCAATAGTCAACCATACAATATGGTTGCATATCGACATCGAGGTATTTGGTGAAGAATATGGTGATATCTGATTTTCTCTATATGGCCCAGCCCTAACTTAGTGACATCTGAAGCCAAACAAGTGAAATCAGAAGTGGATTAAGCGTTAAGATTAAAAATAGCATTGTGATTCTTTTTTTAAAATGTTTTTTTCTAAACCGGTTGTAATCTTGACACATTTATATCCATTTTGAACCAATTAAAGAAACCTTGTTACGTCTCTATGAAACACTAATTCCGAGTGTGTAGATAATTAAGCCAGCGACTGTCGGGTCCGTGTGGAACCCCCCGAGGATCCTCAGTCGCTAGGCTCAGACCGTTTATGATGAAGGTGGTTGATGTATGATTCCATATTTCATCTTCATAATGATGCATTTTGTACATTTGTGTCTGGACTGCTGCTCAGCATCTCTCCTCTCCGCTAATACAAATAATAATAATACTGCAGAATGTCTAAATCAAGACAGAGATTTTGTGATTAATCATTCTTATTACTATTATTATTATTATTTTTATCATTATTATTATTATCCCTAAATGTGCTCTACAAATCAACGTGCAACTACCCCAGTGTCGCTGACGTTTTCAGGTTCTGGCAGAGTCCAACCCGTCCCGTTTCGGGTTCCCGTGGCGATGCTTCGATGAGCTCTACTTGCTACTGGACCTGCTACTCCAGAACTACTTCCTGTCTCACTGCAGCGCCTCCTTCTCCGAGAACTTCTACGGCCTGAAGAGAGTTTCAGGAGGCCGAGGTCCTCCTGGTCGCCTGGGGCTGCCTGGGAAGTCCCACTGGCGCTCTCTTCTTCTCCTGTGCCTGGTGCCGTACCTGCGGGCCAAGCTGGAGGCCAAGCTGGCGCGGCAGAGGGACGAGGAGGACTTCTCCATCCGGCTGGCACAGAGCCGGAGCCAGAGGCTTTACCGGGCGGCCGTGGCCGCGTACCCCTATGCCAGCTCAGCCTGGCAGGCCTGGCTCTTCGGCCAGCAGCTGCTCTTTGTCTTTGGAGTTGCCAGGACCCATAATCCCCTGCTGATGCTGGCCAGGGTCAGACTGGCACGACTCAATGTTCAAGATATCAGAGACATGGAGCTGAAGAGTAGCAAAACTGGCAACCCAGCTGAAGGAAGGTACATGTCATCTCAGTCTGTGTGTAACTCTAATATTCACTCTGGGAACATTAGCAAGGATGTATTAAATGGAACACGTGTACGTTCAGAAGTAGTTTTAGTCGTCAACAGAGAACTCCGATTGGACAGATAGTCTAGCTAGCTGTCTGGATTTACCCTGCAGAGATCTGAGGACCAGGTAACCATAGTCCTCAGATTGGACAGATAGTCTAGCTAGCTGTCTGGATTTACCCTGCAGAGATCTGAGGACCAGGTAACCATAGTCCTCAGATTGGACAGATAGTCTAGCTAGCTGTCTGGATTTACCCTGCAGAGATCTGAGGACCAGGTAACCATAGTCCTCAGATTGGACAGATAGTCTAGCTAGCTGTCTGGATTTACCCTGCAGAGATCTGAGGACCAGGTAACCATAGTCCTCAGATTGGACAGATAGTCTAGCTAGCTGTCTGGATTTACCCTGCAGAGATCTGAGGACCAGGTAACCATAGTCCTCAGATTGGACAGATAGTCTAGCTAGCTGTCTGGATTTACCCTGCAGAGATCTGAGGACCAGGTAACCATAGTCCTCAGATTGGACAGATAGTCTAGCTAGCTGTCTGGATTTACCCTGCAGAGATCTGAGGACCAGGTAACCATAGTCCTCAGATTGGACAGATAGTCTAGCTAGCTGTCTGGATTTACCCTGCAGAGACCTGAGGACTCTGGTTACCTGGTCTTCAGATCAGCCGGAGGTTAGAACGCCAACACAGGGACAGAGGACAGGGACGGAAATCCGAAAACGGAACATCTGAAGAATGTCGTTGATATTATTTATAATGTATACTCTTATTTTTATTTTTATTTTTTTGATCCCCTATGGGGAAATTTGTCATTACACACTACACACAGGCCTGAAATACACACACATGCTCAGGTCCTATACATGCACTAATGGAGAGAGAGAGAGACCTTCCAGTCCCCCCACCCCCACCCCACCCCCCAAGGACTAATATAGACTCTAAAACATTTGTAGATAGATTGTAGAATAGAAAAGCTCACAGAAGACAGTAAGAGATGTTTGATGAAGGAAATTTGTTTTCGTGTGTGTGTGTGTGTGTGTGTGTGTGTGTGTGTGTGTGTGTGTGTGTAGCCTGGTGCAGAGAGTGTGGTGGTTGACGTCTCAGGCAGCGCGGGCCGCGGCCGTGTCCCTCTCCACCTCCCTCTCGCTGGGCGTCTTCTTCCTGCAGTTCCTGGAGTGGTGGTACTCATCAGACAACCAAAGCACGGTGAAGGCTCTCACCTCGCTGCCGGCTCCTCCGCCCCCCCTCCACCTGCAGCAGGACTCCCCACCCGCCTCGGCCAATCGCAGCGGAGACGCTCCGCCCGCCGCCGGCAGCCGGAACTGCCCGCTGTGCCGGAAGCTTCGCACAAACGCCACGGTGCTGTCCACCTCGGGCTTCGTCTTCTGTTACCGCTGCGTCTACGTGTATGTGAAAGCCAACCGCCGCTGCCCGGTTAGCGGCTATCCCACCGAGCCGCAGCACCTCATCAAGATCTACTCACCTGAGAGCTAGAACACAGCCGGCTGCCTTCCAGAGAGAAAGGAAGTGGCCTGGTATAAAATGGATTCTTAATGTACAATGTTTAGTGATACCAGCTGATTTGGATGTGATGCGTTCTCCGCTCACATCACCATCAAATATAGATTCATAAATTCATTCCTAAATTGTTTCCAGAGTGATATTAAAGACGTTCCAGTAGAACTACATGAAGCAGGTCATTAAAACAGCCTGTAGTGCGGTTTGCTAAAATCCACCGCTCTCTGTTCAGATCCTCCAATCAGGGAGGATTCATTCATTCTCCCCCGTGGGGGGAGGAGACCGTTTGGGCTTTAGCAGATAGGGGGCTGAGAAGTTGTCAATGTTCAACTTTTTTGGCTAAGTCCTGGATCTTCACAATCCTACCTACAGCCCCTTTAAGAGGAGTATTTTTTACTGCAGTAACTGTACACTTGTCTCTGTTTAGCCTCAAACTCAAACTGTTAGCAGCTAGGCTAGCCAATAGCAGGTTGCTGATTGGGGGGCTGTGTTTCCTCTGTATGTGGCCCCCAGGAACCTGACAGACTGATTCCATTTGACTGAGGATATTTATCTTGGAAAATGGGGTTGCAACTAACAATGATTTTGATTTATTGATTGAGTTTCATTTTGGCCAAATGCCCAAATAGTAACTAGACCAAGCAATAAAGCAATGAAGAAAACAGGACTTTTGTTGAAAAGGGGGTTTTTGTTCACCCAAAAAATACACAAACAAAGAACTTGATATCTAGGCCTATAAGAAAAGGTCTACAAACAAACAAACACAGTCTAACTTAACCCTAGCTCATTTTGTTTTCATAAAATGCCAAAATAGTAAAACACTGCAGATGTTCTGTACTGCCGTACATGCAGACTCACAACAGAAGGGTTTCAAACCGGCCAACTCTTCCTCTTTAGTGTTTAGCTTAGCACAGCGCCCATTACAAGTATAAACCCAGTCTAGACTGCATCATCCTCCCCAGCTCCAAAAATCCTCAAATTACACATAGGAAAAACCAAGATGGACATAATTGCAACTAATCCAAATAAAGCCAACCTAAACCCCCTCCAGCATGGTAGCCAATGGTACGGCCAAATTGGCAGGCCATAGTATGTATAGTATTTAACAGACCTTGATCCTTGGCCCCGCCTTTTCTGCACCAGGAAGGACCTCACCACCAGCATGGTAATACGCTCCGGCTTCCAAGTTCAGAATCTACAGACTCTGGAATGGCACGTACTAAGGAAAGTCCCAACTGGCTCTAGTGGCTGGAATTCTGGACCAAGGCTGAATATAAAAGAGACTTCAGATACAGTATTAGGGACCACTAAGGTCTATATAAAAGAGACTTCAGATACAGTATTAGGGGACCACTAAGGTCTATATAACAGAGACTTCAGATACAGTATTAGGGACCACTAAGGTCTATATAAAAGAGACTTCAGATACAGTATTAGGGACCACTAAGGTCTATATAAAAGAGACTTCAGATACAGTATTAGGGACCACTAAGGTCTATATAAAGATACTTCAGATACAGTATTAGGGGACCACTAAGGTCTATATAACAGAGACTTCAGATACAGTATTAGGGACCACTAAGGTCTATATAAGAGAGACTTCAGATACAGTATTAGGGACCACTAAGGTCTATATAAAAGAGACTTCAGATACAGTATTAGGGACCACTAAGGTCTATATAAAAGAGACTTCAGATACAGTATTAGGGGACCACTAAGGTCTATATAAAAGAGACTTCAGATACAGTATTAGGGACCACTAAGGTCTATATAAAAGAGACTTCAGATACAGTATTAGGGACCACTAAGGTCTATATAAAGAGACTTCAGATACAGTATTAGGGGACCACTAAGGTCTATATAAAGAGACTTCAGATACAGTATTAGGGACCACTAAGGTCTATATAAAAGAGACTTCAGATACAGTATTAGAGGACCACTAAGGTCTATATAAAGAGACTTCAGATACAGTATTAGGGGACCACTAAGGCCTATATTAAAGAGACTTCAGATACAGTATTAGGGGACCACTAAGGTCTATATAAAGAGACTTCAGATACAGTATTAGGGACCACTAAGGTCTATATAAAAGAGAATTCAGATACAGTATTAGGGACCACTAAGGTCTATATAAAGAGACTTCAGATACAGTATTAGGGGACCACTAAGGCCTATATAAAGAGACTTCAGATACAGTATTAGGGGACCACTAAGGTCTATATAAAGAGACTTCAGATACAGTATTAGTGGACCACTAAGGTCTATATAAAGAGACTTCAGATACAGTATTAGGGGACCACTAAGGCCTATATAAAGAGACTTCAGATACAGTATTAGTGGACCACTAAGGTCTATATAAAGAGACTTCAGATACAGTATTAGTGGACCACTAAGGTCTATATAAAGAGACTTCAGATACAGTATTAGGGACCACTAAGGTCTATATAAAAGAGAATTCAGATACAGTATTAGGGACCACTAAGGTCTATATAAAGAGACTTCAGATACAGTATTAGTGGACCACTAAGGTCTATATAAAGAGACTTCAGATACAGTATTAGTGGACCACTAAGGTCTATATAAAGAGACTTCAGATACAGTATTAGGGGACCACTAAGGCCTATATTAAAGAGACTTCAGATACAGTATTAGGGGACCACTAAGGTCTATATAAAAGAGAATTCAGATACAGTATTAGGGACCACTAAGGTCTATATAAAGAGACTTCAGATACAGTATTAGGGGACCACTAAGGCCTATATAAAAGAGACTTCAGATACAGTATTAGGGGACCACTAAGGCCTATATAAAAGAGACTTCAGATACAGTATTAGGGACCACTAAGGTCTATATAAAGAGACTTCATATACAGTATTAGGGGACCACTAAGGCCTATATAAAAGAGACTTCAGATACAGTATTAGGAGACCACTAAGGTCTATATAAAAGAGACTTCAGATACAGTATTAGGGGACCACTAAGGCCTATATAAAAGAGACTTCAGATACAGTATTAGTGGACCACTAAGGTCTATATAAAGAGACTTCATATACAGTATTAGGGGACCACTAAGGCCTATATAAAAGAGACTTCAGATACAGTATTAGGGGACCACTAAGGTCTATATAAAAGAGACTTCAGATACAGTATTAGGGGACCACTAAGGCCTATATAAAAGAGACTTCAGATACAGTATTAGGGGACCACTAAGGTCTATATAAAAGAGACTTCAGATACAGTATTAGGGACCACTAAGGTCTATATAAAAGAGACTTCAGATACAGTATTAGGGGACCACTAAGGTCTATATAAAAGAGACTTCAGATACAGTATTAGGGACCACTAAGGTCTATATAAAAGAGACTTCAGATACAGTATTAGGGGACCACTAAGGTCTATATAAAGAGACTTCAGATACAGTATTAGGGACCACTAAGGTCTATATAAAAGAGACTTCAGATACAGTATTAGGGACCACTAAGGTCTATATAAAAGAGACTTCAGATACAGTATTAGGGGACCACTAAGGTCTATATAAAAGAGACTTCAGATACAGTATTAGGGACCACTAAGGTCTATATAAAAGAGACTTCAGATACAGTATTAGTGGACCACTAAGGTCTTTTCAGGGAACTGTGGAGGTGCTGGAACGCAGGTTTTGTTCTCACAAATGCACCAGACAGTCAGTGAATTGCTTTATTGAGTTTCCAGACAGGTTTAACAGGCCCACTTAAAAAAAAAAAAAACGAAGAATAATCAAGATTAACGTCACATTACAGTGAGAGTAATAAAAAAAACCAACAGGGCTTCATAAAAATGTCCACAAACCCCTGAAATGAAACGTGAATGTGAAGAATCACAAGAGTCTTCCCTTTTTAAGCTCCTGCAGCACAATTCATCAACAGGAAATCAGTACGGGAAGGGAAAGAACGGACGGAAACTTTGAACAAAAAGGGACAAATATCATCATCAATAATAGTCACAGTAAAAGATTTCCCGAATAGCGTGTATTGCACATGTGTACACATATATGCACTTTATATACATGTGAGTCAGCAAGAACTAGACACGTGTAGTCGCAACAGGAAAGAGTGTGGAGAAGACGACAGCACAGACAGAAGAGTCAGGAATGTGCTCGTGATCAGTTCCAACCAAACTTTTCAGTCACGAGCCTGAACGAGAGAGAAAAGTAACAGAACACCTCCCCTCAGAAAGAGACGGAGGTAAAAGAGAGGCAGAGAGAAGGCGACCCCCCCCCACACACACACACACACACACACACACACCGCATCATAGCAGGACACTACATGTACACCACAGTATCAAACATATCAAGAAATATACAGTATTAACTCATGTAGCAAAATTGTGTGAGTGTGTGTGTGTGTGGTTGGTGGCCACAGTGAAGCTGTGTAGCCTCTGGACTGGGGGAGGAGACTTGACTTGATTCGGTTCATGGGGGGTCTTATTTTTTGTAGTTTTGCCTGTCGGTGTAACAAAAGGCCAAGGTATGGATGAGTTAGCAGGTATTAGTTAGGTATTAATTAGGAGTACTTGTAGCTGTTCCCAGGCGGGGTAAAAAGCCTAGCAACTGAAAATGCAAATGAATCCACTACTTTAATGTCAACAAGATGACATCATAACCAGATAAATCTTAGTGAGCATGAGTTGATAGGCTGGTAATTAGAGAAAAAAAATCTGCAAAACATTAACTCTTTAACTTTTGCTTTTTATTGTTAAATAGTTGTTTCCGACCCCTAAAAATAAATCGCTCTTTGGTTGAACTGCGTGCGGCTCATGCACATATTCAATCAACTGAAGGTCCTGAGTCGACTGCTTGTCTTTGGGCCGGGAACAGCTTCTATAAACCACTTCATTCAATGATAAAATTATCAGGGAAGAGTAATTACCCGTCACTTTACTGTTGGTGCACAGCTTTGGGAAGTACGGTGTGGGTTGAGTACTTCTGACTGCTTGTGTTTTTGCCCTGTCAAACTTATTTTTATGAAAGTTCTTGTGTTCCCAGATTAACTTGGTGTTACAGCGTTCTTATTAACTTTGGGAACAATGGCTACAATTACAAAAACTAAGGCTGTAATGAACCAAAATCATGTTAAAACATATTTTAAGCTGCAGTTCCTCTAATGGCCACTAGATGCTGCCCAAGTGTAATGGACAATACACATTAATATTGTATTAACATACAAATTAGAATTTTTACTTGTTGGTGGTAGTTTAAAACTGCTGAGGAAGTGCAAAGGCATTTTTAAGGGGGGTAAAAATGACCCCTCTAGCGGTCTGTTTTGTTCCTTTTCTCCATCTCATCCTACCATGTTCAATATTTAAGACATTTCAAGTTACTAACTCCCCCCCCCCAGGCAATTCGGTGTAGTGTTTAGTACAAAAACACTACACCGTATTTCCTGGAACCACCAGCTCAATAAATCGATCGACCTGTTGATCAATCAACACTCCTTATATGTCCATAATATTCCAGATTTTCATAAAAAGACAATATTCCAACTAAGCCGTTTCCTTGTTTAATGAAAGTGAATATTCCACTAATATTCCCGTTTATGAAATAGGATTTTTTAAGTTTTCCACCAATGTCAGAGAGGCTCGACCATGCAAACAAAACGTCCCTCTTTCATTCCTTCAACCGCCTTCCTTAAACGGTCGGCATGGCAATGCTTGTGCATATCCAAAAACCTGTTTTGTGTTTTGTTTATGTACAGCAACCATAGCAACGCACAGAGCTGTCCGTAAACCGGAAACAGCCTGCTGTAAAAACCCAGATCCAGACACATATTCTGAATGCGCTGTATACATGTCCAAAAAAGCCTTATTCCAAATATCCAAATAGAATATGCTGTTCATATGACCTGTATCAAATACAGAATATAGTCATATTCAAAATAATAGTGGAATATTAGCGTGCATGTAAACATGCTCATGGAAGTTGTCCCGGGCGCTGCTGTCCTATCAGCGTTACATCATATTGAACAGATAAGACCCACAAATGGCTGCGTCGTTACACCAGAGGTTCATGGGAAATGGAGTTTTTGTGGGCGTGAGCTTACTGACGTCATGCCGTGGGCTTTCTACAAACCTAATAGAATGGTCCAGTTCTGAAGCTTTGTGTCCACCAGGGCTCGGTCAGTGAGCAAACATCAGCTTCAGGATTTTATCACTTCTGATGAAGTTGCTAATTAATTGTTGTTAAAAGCTTGGGTAGACGAGAGAGAGAGAGAGAGAGAGAGAGAGAGAGAGAGAGAGAGAGAGAGAGAGAGAGAGAGAGAGAGAGAGAGAGAGAGAGAGTTTTTTTGGGAGGATCTGTACCAATTTTTCTTTCAGTGTGTAGGATGGGATTTATAGGCCGGGACGATATTGGGCGTCCTTGAATAAATATCGTGCTCCTCCCTGTGATTGGATATTGCAGTAGACCATATTGCCGTCATGATAACATTTGGATTAATTGTGCAGCCCCACTAAAAGCCCTTGTTATTGTGGGCTCAGTTTAATGTATTGTAAGGCCCATAACTTTAACATTTTACAACCAGATGTTTAAGATGCAAGGAGTTTAGGACATGGGCGATGAGACATGGGCGATGAGACATGGGCGAGACATGGGCAATGAGACATGGGCGATGAGACATGGGCGAGACATGGGCGATGAGACATGGGCGATGAGACATGGGCGAGACATGGGCGATGAGACATGGGCGATGAGATATGGGCGATGAGACATGGGCGAGACATGGGCGATGAGACATGGGCGATGAGACATGGGCAACCACCATTCAACTCAAAAAAGTCCTACAACCATTCCAATGACTTTGAAGCTGTTCAGTTAAATAAAAACTGTCTAGCTAAGGGCCTCGATAAGTGCTCATGTCTCAGTTAGTTTGAGCTTTTAGTTGGGTTAGGGATTTAAGAAGGGTCCACCTTTTACTGACCAGGAGGAGCACTGGTCCTCTTGTCCTGGTCCAGCCATTACTTCTCTCTGGAATGAGTTTAGACACCGCGATATGCAACAGTCTATGTAGTAGGGGGTCAGACTCCCCGTTGGCCGACAGAAGACATCAGCACTGGACCAAGCTATTGGCCGAGGTGACCTTTGACCTGCTGCTTCACCCTGCCAGAGGACCTGGGGCTCACTGCTCCACCTCCAACAACTACAACAAGCAGCCATCCTCAACATCTGGATACACACACACACACACCCCAACAGGTGGCGGACTGATGACATCAGACCATGTGCTTATTTCCTGTCAAACAGCCAAACCTTTTAAATATCAAATCTCCAAATAGAATATATTCATAAATCCAATTTGATTGGATAAAACACTGTTTATACATATATACATACACATACATATATATGTATATATATATGTATAGCAAATATTATTTTTCTTTTTTTATTCAAAAAGAGAAAGCATGTTGTGTTTTTATACATATACTGTATGTATGTACAGATTTAGAAAAGTAACCACACTGAGTGTGCTGTGACGTAACCATGGGCAACAGGACAGAAGACAGTATTTACACAAACTAGGAATTATTACAAAAAAAAAAGAGGGATGTGGTCGTCCCACAAGCCCCTTTTAGCGAAAAGGCGCGGGGCTCAGGTCACATGACTCTCAACCGAAGATGAGTGAAAGAGAGAGAGTGACAGAGAGGTGGTTTAGTATCCCCCCCCCCCCCCCATGAATACTGCTAAAACAGGCCTGATCCTGAGACACTTCCCACCAGATGCCATAAAAGTCTGATTGAATAGTATTATTAACATTACCTTAATATTCAACGGAGACTTTTACTGGGGATCTCTAGTGTGTAATCATGGCTTTAGAGGCTTTTCTTCCCAAAGAAATGAAAGTCTGTTGGGAGTACCCAGCATGAATATTGTCCTATTGAAAAAAACAAAACAATTCTTAGCAGTTTTAATACATTTCTGAAACATATATTTGTATCAGCTCTCATGATATTCTCTTTAGCCGTCTCTCTCCAGGTTGCTAAATAGTGAGATGAGAACAAATTAAGGCATCCAGATGAAGAAACAAAGTCTGAGAAATGAAGTGACCAAGAAAACAACAGCAGTGTGAGTGGGTGTCATCGCCGTGTTTCTCCAGTCCTGATTGGCTGCTTGGTTTGCTGAGGTGCTGAGGCGGCGGTGCATTGTGGTTTCTGACTGGACGGCTCATTTTTTGTGTGTATATACAGGTATATATATATTTTTTTTCAAAAGGCACCTAGTTCCTCCTCCGCTCATTCTAAAAAAGGTTTACTCGTCCTTCGCCAGCCAAGCCCACATTCGCTCGGCCTCTGTGACGGACAGGTGGACAAGAAGACAAGTCGTCCACTTGGTGTCTGACATTTTAAATTCCAAATTCTGTTTTTTTCCCACACTCATTGTCCCGCTGCAGAAACAGAGGAGTAGGGACAAAATAGAAAGACAGAAGAATGATTGGGGGGGGGAGAGTGAGTGGTGCTGTGTACAGGTGGTAAAATATGCAAGTCTTGCGTGTCTCCTTGCTGACCCGCTCCTCCTCCTGGGTTTCCATGGAGATGCCAACAAGTCGTCTGCTCCTCCTCGGGCTGATGAACCAGTAGAAACCAGATGTGTCCGTTTTCCCAGTCTCCGGCCTTTTCCTGCCCCCGTAACGTTCTCCTCAGCCAACGACACAATTCCACTGTGTGTGTGTGTGTGTGTGTGTTCTTCTGAGGTAGAAGAGGAAAAGGAAGAGGAAGAGGAGGTGCCAGAAGGTGGTGAGAGTGTTGGACTTTTTTTTCTCGTGGTTCCTACAACACGGGCTCTTCTTCCATCGGCTCCTCTGTGGACCTGAGGGCAGATCAAAATCAAACCATGTCACATTTCACTGCACTCGTCAAAATATACTGTGAGTATATATCTATATACATATATATACAGTGAGGAAAATAAGTATTTGAACACCCTGCTATTTTGCAAGTTCTCCCACTTAGAAATCATGGAGGGGTCTGAAATTGTCATCGTAGGTGCATGTCCACTGTGAGAGACATAATCTAAAAAAACATCCAGAAATCACAATGTATGATTTTTTAACTATTTATTTGTATGATACAGCTGTAAATAAGTATTTGAACACCTGAGAAACTCAATGTTAATACAGTGCCTTGTAAAAAGTATTCGGCCCCCTTGAACTTTTCAACCTTTTGACACATTTCAGGCTTCAAACATAAAGATATAAACATTTTTATTTTTTGTGAAGAATCACCAACAAGTGGGACACAATTGTGAAGTGGAACGAAATCTATCGGATATTTTAAACCTTTTTAGCAAATACAAAACTGAAAAGTGGTGCGTGCAAAATGATTTGGCCCCCTTTCATTAATACTTTGTAGAGCCACCTTTTTGCACAGTTTTGCACATTGAGAGACTGACATTCTTGCCCATTCTTCCTTGCAAAACAGCTCGAGCTCAGTGAGGTTGGATGGAGAGCGTTTGTGAACAGCAGTTTTCAGCTCTTTCCACAGATTCTCGATTGGATTCAGGTCTGGACTTTGACTTGGCCATTCTAACACCTGGATACGTTTATTTGTGAACCATTCCTTTGTAGATTTTGCTGTATGTTTGGGATCATTGTCTTGTTGGAAGATAAATCTCCGTCCCAGTTTCAGGTCTTTTGCAGACTCCAACAGGTTTTCATCCAGAATGGTCCTGTATTTGGCTGCATCCATCTTCCCCTCAATTTGAACCATCTTCCCTGTCCCTGCTGAAGAAAAGCAGGCCCAAACCATGATGCTGCCACCACCATGTTTGACAGTGGGGATGGTGTGTTGAGGGTGATGAGCTGTGTTGCTTTTACGCCAAACATATCGTTTTGCATTGTGGCCAAAAAGTTTGATTTTGGTTTCATCTGACCAGAGCACCTTCTTCCACATGTTTGGTGTGTCTCCCAGGTGGCTTGTGGCAAACATTAGACAATACTTTTTATGGATATCTTTGAGAAATGGCTTTCTTCTTGCCACTCTTCCATAAAGGCCAGATTTGTGCAGTGTACGACTGATTGTTGTCCTATGGACAGACTCTCCCACCTCAGCTGTAGTTCTCTGCAGTTCATCCAGAGTGATCATGGGCCTCTTGGCTGCATCTCTGATCAGTCTTCTCCTTGTCTGAGCTGAAAGTTTAGAGGGACGGCCAGGTCTTGGTAGATTTGCAGTGGTCTGATACTCCTTCCATTTCAAAATGATCGCTTGCACAGTGCTCCTTGGGATGTTTAAAGCTTGGGAAATCTTTTTGTATCCAAATCCGGCTTTGAACTTCTCCACAACAGTATTACGGACCTGCCTGGTGTGTTCCTTGGTCTTCATGATGCTCTCTGCGCTTTCAACAGAACCCTGAGACTATCACAGAGCAGGTGCATTTATACAGAGACTTGATCACACACAGGTGGATTCTATTTATCACCATCAGTCATTTAGGACAACATTGGATCATTCAGAGATCCTCGCTGAACTTCTGGAGTGAGTTTGCTGCACTGAAAGTAAAGGGGCCGAATAATTTTGCACGCACCACTTTTCAGTTTTTTATTTGCTAAAAAAGTTTAAAATATCCAATAGATTTCGTTCCACTTCACAATTGTGTCCCACTTGTTGGTGATTCTTCACAAAAAATAACAATTTTATATCTTTATGTTTGAATCCTGAAATGTGTCAAAAGGTTGAAAAGTTCAAGGGGGCCGAATACTTTCGCAAGGCACTGTATTTGGTACAGTAGCCTTTGTTTGCAGTTCCAGAGGTCAAACGTTTCCTGTAGTTTTTCACCAGGTTTGACACACTGCAGAAGGGATTCTGGCCCACTCCTCCACACAGATCTTCTCTAGATCAGTCAGGTTTCTGGGCTGTCGCTGAGAAACACGGAGTTTGAGCTCCCTCCAAAGATTCTCTATTGGGTTTAGGTCTGGAGACTGGCTAGGCCACGCCAGAACCTTGATCTGCTTCTTCCAGAGCCACTCCTTGGTTCTCCTGGCTGTGTGCTTCAGGTCATTGTCATGTTGGAAGACCCAGCCTCGACCCATCTTCAATGCTCTAACTGAGGGAAGGAGGTTGTTCCCCAAAATCTCGCAGTACATGGCCCCGGTCCTCCTCTCCTTAATACAGTGCAGTCGCCCTGTCCCATGTGCAGAAAAACACCCCCAAAGCATGATGCTACCACCTCCATGCTTCACAGTAGGGATGGTGTTCTTGGGATGGTACTCATCATTCTTCTTCCTCCAAACACGGTTAGTGGAATTATGACCAAAAAGTTCTATTTTGGTCTCATCTGACCACATGACTTTCTCCCATGACTCCTCTGGATCATCCAAATGGTCATTGGCAAACTTAAGACGGGCCTTGACATGTGACTTTTAATGTTTAAGCAGAATCCATTCCAGTTGAGTTCTCTGTTTTCCGACTCAACGTTTGGACCAACTTGGGCGCCGTGATTGTGTACCGTTAAAACAAATCTTCAAAAAAAAATTGTATGGACTTTTTACGAATTTTAAGTCATTTGCTGTTATTTTTGTTACCTTTTTAAACTTGATACTACTAAATACTACTAAATACTAAATACTCCCTGCGTAGACTCAACATCACTATAAATGAATTGATCAAGTTACATTTTTCATAACACAAAGTCTGTACTGGGTCCAGATTTACTTGCAGTTTGGTCCAGATTTTGACAGTATGTACAGTCCCATATACAGTATATACAGTACATGCATGACGTATATGAATATGAATTATAACAGCGTTGGATGGGCCCTCGCTCCTCACATCACCAATCAAAAAGGAACTTTCTGCTGAGTTCAATGATACTTCACACAAGACTCCACCTTAAACAGTTCTAAAGCCATAAAGGGGCGTGGCCTGAGTACATGGGTGTGGTTAAAGTAAAGGGGGGGGGGGGGGGGGTAGACCACACATAAGTTTCATGTAAATCTGATGATGTTTGTCATATAAGGCTGATTTCCTGTTGCCGGGGGGAGGGGGGGGCCTGTAGATGTCCTCAGGCCTGGGTCCTTGTCAAGCAGAAGAAATTTTGGGCAGATATGACAACGTACTGTAAACTTCTTTTTTCATTGATAAATGCTCAAAATGGCCGCCATGCCACGCCCACACTATTTGCCATAACGTTTTTCTTTTAATAGATTTTCAATGTTGAGCTCTTTAGATGACTCAGACTGAATTTGAAGTCGATCTGATGAAATCTCTAGGAGGAGTTTGTTAAAGTATAGCACATGACTTTGAGCCAATAGCGGCGTGTAGATGTCGTCAGGGGCGGACTCTGATGAATCCTGAAAAGTTTCGAGCCAATCGGACCATGTACGCTCAAGTTACACACCCACTTCCTGTTTCGGTGGCGAAACGCAAAAAAATGGCCGCCCCGCCACGGCCACGCCCTATGAAGAAATTTTTTTCTTTTAATAACTTTTCATCGTTTACCTGTTAAGATGACACACACCAAGTTTGAAGTTGATCGGATGAAAGCTCTAGGAGGAGTTCGTTAAAGTACGACATGCGGAAACGGCCAATGGTGGGATTTTGGTGGTCCTATCCCAGAAATCCTTCCAGGAACATCTGATGCGAGCGCCAGTTTTTGAGCATGAAAAAGCTCAAAAAGGTGATTCATTTGCAGCAGGAACAATAAGAATTCCTTCAGTTTCAATGAGGCCTTCACCACCCTAATTAAGTACACCTGTGACACAACCCTGTGCCAAAATACTCCGTTCCGTGTTTTGGGACGGTTGTTTTTAACACCTGATGTGAACCATACGGGGAAAACCATTGCCCTGAACAAGCGTGGGCGTCCCACTCTGTCTTTCTGCCGCGTCCCATTAGTGTCCTGTTTCACACAACCAAGGTTAAACTCTGTTGCCTACTTCAAAATAGAAAACATTCCACTTCCCTAACTGAATTCTGACACTAATGGAACCAGTATATATTTGGGTGTAAAAGCATCAGGCTGGAATGTTTTGTGCGGTTTTGTTCCTGCTTGTTCTTTGTTTGGCACGAGAGCAGCAGAGGACTAGTCCGCTGATCCCAGTGCACTGCTCACCTGCTGCTCTCTGGATCAGGATCCGAGCCTGGCTGCTCGACATCAACACTTAGGGAGGCCATGGCGCTGACTGTGTCTGCCTCGTCCTTCTCTGATTGGCCCTGAGCCCCGAGAGGACTATCCAATAGCGAGTGGCCGCTCGTCTGAGACAAACTCTGAAGACAAGACCAGTGTTTACCTGAAAGGACAGAGAGAGAGAGACAGGATCAGGACATGTAGCGACTCACTGGATGTGTGTGTGTGTGTGTGTGTGTGTGTGTGTCTTACTCTGGATCTCTATGACTCTCTCCAGCGAGGCCCAGGCTTTAGGACATGGCTGCTCCTGAGGCCACTGAAACCCAGCGTCACACTGAGAGAGACAGAGAGCGTTAAACACCTGCTGACTGAGGACTGTAACAGCCCTGACTGGAGGCTTCTCTACCTTCTGTCTCAAACTGCATGTGTGCATGTGAGCGGCTGTGTCTAAAGGAATAGTTCAACATTTTCACTTGTTCCCTGTCCTTTCTAGGAGTCAGGTGAGCAGTCACATATAAATCTAAATGTGTGTACACAACACAACCCGGTTATTCACTTAACCGGGGTAAGACCATACCCTGGTTACTGCCGTGCATGGAAACACATGGAAACTGTGATGCTCTGCCCAGCTGCTGTTGGCTAAGAAATAATTACAGCATGTAACACAATGGAATACATATTGTCAGATATGTCTTGTCAGATATGTCAGAGAGAACCAGGCTAGTTGTTTCCCCATTTCCAGTCTTTATGCTAAGCTATGCTAACTAAGTCCTGACTCCAGCTCTGTACTTAACGCACAGCTGTGACATCAGTCTTCTCATTTAACTCATACAGTGCATTTCCCAGAATGTTGAACTATTCCTTTAACATTCAAATGGACAATACTGCTGTAGTGAGAAAAGAAAGTAGCTGCGTGTTTGTATTAGTCACCTCAGATCACCACAGAGCTTACTAAAACCCAGTGCTTGTCTTACTGGCAGTGCCATATTTCCATATTGTTCATAGAGATGGTAATAACTCTCTCACCGGGTCTCCCAGCAGCGCAGCGACGCAGGCCTCTGACGCGTCACAGATGGCTGTGAGGTCGTGACCGCCCTCCAGCGCCATGACGACGCGCCCGCCCGCCAGACCCATCAACAGCTGCGTCAGCTGACCGAAACCTACCACAACACACACCCATCACGGTTAGGAAACACGCAGTCAAAATAGGGCTGATTAGTAGTACTAATAATAATGACATATACATATTTTTAGTAGATTTTTTATTACTTTGTTTGTTTGTTTGTTTTTACTTTACGACTAGTGTTATAAGCTAATTAACGGTTAGCGATAAAACTGCTCACATCCAATTAGCAAATCCAGGAGAACGGACCAACTCGGTACACGTGTTACTAACCCCTAGGTTCATTTTGCACTGAAATTGTCCTTTAACATGATTGCAGGAGGTTTAATATGTCGATGCTGCTATGACTCAAGGAATTTCAGAAATTACTGATATTTTGTATTGGAATTGTTTTTGTTGTTGTTTTTGTTTACTTTTAAGATAATTTTTTGGGCATTTTAGGCCTTTATTTTGATAGGACAGCTGAATACATGAAAGGGGAGAAAGAGGGGGGAATGACCTGCAGCAAAGGGCTGCAGGTCGGAGTCTAACCTGGGACTGCTGCGTCCAGGAGTACACCTCTATATATGGGCACCTGCTCTACCAACTGAGCTATCTGCTTTTGGGATAAGTGTGCTGTGTTTGACTGTTAAATGTTACAAGCTTATTTAAAGAAAAACTCTATCACAATGGCACTTAGGTGCCAAGAGTTGCCTCGGTCGGGTCACCATGGTAACCAGTGTAGTACTCACACTTGGCGGAAACATTGTATCCTCCCAGAGGAGACTGATGACCCTCCACTGCGTCGAAGCCTGCAGACACCAGAACCACATCTGGACTGAACTGCTGGGCGATGGGCATCACTACGCTCCTACACAAACACACACACACACACACACACACACACACACGCACACACACGCACACACACACACACACACACACACACACACACACACACACACACACACAAGATGAGCATGATGTTGTTTTTTTTGCATTTATTAACCAATGCACCATGCACCCATAACCATTCAGTAACTAACATCCATAGCCTGGATGTGCATGTCACCCTGCCCTTCATATGACGGTTCTCCTGAAGTCTTGTAGCTGTAATAATGGATATAGCTAAAGGTTATAATTCACCATATGTTCTATTAATACATCCCTGGTATTATCTTATGATCCACCCAAGGGATGTATTGATGCTGTAAAGCCTGTAACATGGATGTATTGTCATTAGCGTTTTCCAAACTGCCGGGGCTATCAGCTATCAGCTAACATCTGCGGTAGCTAGCAGATGAGTTCTGTTGACAACTATGCGTCGCTCAACATGCGTCACATACTCCGTTGCTCTGATTGGTTGTACGTCTATCTGTTGCTCTGATTGGTTGTAGGTCTATCTGTTGCTCTGATTGGTTTAAGGACTATCCAATTGAGTGCAGAGCTATTTTGTTTCCTGGTCCATAATCCCAGCCCAATGGAGCAGAATCAGACTCATATTCTGACTAGAATCGGAGTATGACCACGTCAGGCTACAGCATCCCACTCTGCCTATGGGAGTGGAGTCTGACTGATGAGACTTGGAAGGCACAACCAAACGTTAACCAGTGTCCACCCACAATCCCCTTGTATCTCTCCATAAACAGTATATACATTTCTAAATATATAAAGAAAAATGTTTACCTAAAAGCAGTGAGGTACTCCACATCACCCATAGGTGGCTCTACTCCACCAGTCCACGCTATGTTCACATTAAAACCAACACCTGCACCGGATCCCACCTGCAGAGAAAGAGAGAGAGAGAGAGAGAGAGAGAGAGAGAGAGAGACAGCGGGAAAGAGTTGTTATTACTGTGCTTCCTCCATGATTCCTGTGTGTGTGCACATTAGTCATGGGAATATAAATAAATAATGATAAATAATAAATATAGTGCTCGGAGCCCCACCCATGTAAATAATCACACGCTGCCCAAGTGTTTGATTACTATGGGGCGATGTTTTATGAGCAGATAACCGTTTGTTTTAGTTACAGTATCTCTTTTTGTGCTATCACACAGTAAGTGAACATGCACACGGAAGACGACGAAAACCCCAAAACACAAATAAGTGAAACAAGATGTAGAGGAGGCACATGAACACAAAGAAATGTCTTCCAACAATGTTCAGGCTATTTCACTAATCGACAGCCGGTGGAGGCGGCGCGGCAAGAAGTCTAATAATGTCCCAGCAAAAGGCAGGGAGGAAGAAGTCCATGAAAGAAAACCAACTTTAGATATTTTAATGAACTGGCTTTATAAACAAAGTTTACATTCAGGAATACACACAATGTATTTTTGTTACACACACTGAATTAAAGTTATCAGTCATTTTCAGAACATGGGGCATATAACACTGGTTAAGTATTTGTGAATTCTCACCTCTACATTGTGTGTGTGTGTGTGTGTGTGTGCGTGTATGTGTGTGTGTGTGTGTGTGTGTGCATGCGTACCTCCTCAGGCGCTCCACTGCCAGGAAAGAAGTTTCCATCGTCGTAGCGATGGAGGGAGATGTAGAGGACGTTGTGGTCAGTGTAGAAGGCCTGCTGGGTGCCGTTGCCATGGTGAATGTCCTGCAGTGACAGGTCACAGTGGCATCAGAGAGAAGGTCAAGTGGTTGTTATGAAACTGACATTAGTCTTGGTTTGGCTGCACAAAAGCCTGCTGAGAATAACAGGCTTTTAATACTAAGCACCCGGTGCAGCGCAGCACTGGTCTCACAGGGAGGTGGGTTCAGGTGCATTCTGTGTGTGCTGGTCTTACAGGGAGGTGTGTTCAGGTGCATTCTGTGTGTGCTGGTCTTACAGGGAGGTGGGTTCAGGTGCATTCTGGGTGTGCTGGTCTTACAGGGAGGTGTGTTCAGGTGCATTCTGGGTGTGCTGGTCTTACAGGGAGGTGTGTTCAGGTGCATTCTGGGTGTGCTGCTCTTACAGGGAGGTGTGTTCAGGTGCATTCTGGGTGTGCTGGTCTTACAGGGAGGTGGGTTCAGGTGCATTCTGGGTGTGCTGGTCTTACAGGGAGGTGTGTTCAGGTGCATTCTGGGCGTGCTGGTCTTACAGGGAGGTGTGTTCAGGTGCATTTTGGGCATGCTGGTCTTACAGGGAGGTGTGTTTAGGTGCATTCTGGGAGTGCTAGTGCGTGTGTGTCGGTGTGTCCGTGTATGTGTGTGTGTGGGTCAAGGCTACTTACCCAGTCCACAATGAGGATCTTGCCCACTCCTAGTTTCTGTTGGAGTAGCTTGGCAGTGATGGCTACTGAATTAAAGAAACAAAACCCCCTGTGCATGCACACGCACACACACACACACACACATACAAAGAGTGATACAAATAATTAGTCAGTTAGAACGTGATGTCTAGTGGTGTAACAATAATCTTGTGGGTGTACTGACATGGCAGTGGATTCCTCAGCATGGTGACCGGGTGGACGCACCACTGCAAAGCCATTCTGGTACAAAAAGGGACATAGAGTGAGGGACAGGTCAGACAATGTGTAACGTTCATTTTCAGAAAACTGTGTCTACTTATAGTATAAAGTATTTCCCCGTGTGTTACCTTCAGCTCTGCTGACGCCACTCTGAAGGCCAGCTCGATGACTGAGCCGACCGCCATGCGGACCGCCGCTGACGAGTGCATCTCGTTCCACACCGTGTCGCTGTCCACCTGTGAGGTGGGGGGGGGGGGCACAGAACTCAAACCAGAGCAAAACACTCATACACAGACAAATAGACAGAGATAGACTGATGGGCAAGCAGAGAGAGAGCCTTACCCCTATTCCTCCGCAGGGAAGAACTGCATACATCTTCTGGCTGATTGGACCTGAAACAACCAATCAGAGTCAGTGTTACAGTTTATGTAGTGCATGAGTCAGAGTGCATTACAGACAAGCAGCATTACAGATGTATTCTTCAAATTAAATAAGTAAAGTTGAGTTATATATGTCGGAGTCTAACCCGGGCCCGCAGCGTTAAGGAGTAAACCTCTACATATGTACACCCGCTCTACCCTCTGAGCGATCAGGGCGCCCACTACTGCCACCACTGAGGTGGAAAAACGAGTGTGGGACAAGGATGATATGCTTTTGAAGGTTGTAACTACTGTATCTAGGGATACACAGTAGGTCACTCAGACAGACAGACAGTTACCCAGCAGCTTCTTGTGGTCCAGTTTGTGTCGATTAAGCGGACTGGTTCCATACAGCAGAGTGTGGAACTCTGAATGGACAGACTGGATCTCATCCAGAGACGCTTTACGCCCCCGAATCCTCTGTTCACACACAGTCACAGACATAGACAGAGAGAGACTGAGTAGAGCGTTTGAACATTTTTAATTTGCACATGAGAAAAAAAACAGAACAGATATTTGGCAATTCCTGAATCACCTCACTATTATAAAAAAAAAGATGGAAAATTAAACTAAACATATGTTTAGTGTGATGGAAACAGATATTTACATGAAGCCTTTGAATGTCTCTGTGTGTGTGTGTGTGTGTGTGTGTGTGTGTGTGTGTGTGTGTGTGTGTGCGTGTATGTTTGAGCGTGTGAGCGTGGTGCGAGCGTGTGTGTGCGTGTGTGTGTGTGTGTGCATGCACGTATGGTTGGTGTGTGTGTGTGCGCGTGCATGTGTGTGCATGTGTGCATACCTCACAGCGGCCCAGCAGGCCCGTCTCCTGCAGTCTGGACCAGATGCTTTGCACCCTCCCAGCATGCTCTGGGTGGATGTGCGCATTGCCACAAACACACTGATGCTTCAACATCAGACTGTCGTACACAAGCCCTGGAGAAAGAGAAAGAACCAAATAAAATATAAACTAATAATCCAAGAATAGCCTGTAAAAATGAAAAGCTGGAACCAGATGGTCGCTGGGTGAAAAAAATGAGAAATATTTGAATATACAGAAAATGGCAACATTACAACAAACAGATACATTTTTAGGGCTGCAGGACATGAGGAAAATATGCAATACTGTTGTTGAATATCGCAAAAACGATATTACTCACGATAAATAAACCGAAATTAAAGTGTGCTGAGTTCTGCGGCTTTCAGTATTCTGCTCAAATACATAAAAGACAGCACTAAAAAAGGATGATGGTTACACTTTAAAGTGCAGTTTTCTACTGATAATTTCTGTTTTCGCGATATGTCGCAGCCTTGTTGTTATTGCGCCAGTTGCTGTTGCGATGACATTAAAAAACATTTATCGACAGCCCTATGAAATACTATTACATTTTACTATAATTTTCCCCCACAATGTATCTTGTAGTAAGAAATAAGCACCACAAGATGTCAGTAGCTACCAGTGAAATATGTGTGAAACATGCAGGCCACACTATGTCTACAGTCCAGTATTTACATCCCAAGTAATCCGGACTCCTCGTTTACAGAGGTTATACAGTATATGTTCTTTGACACTCGGGTGGAGACCGCCTGCACAACAAAGCCGGGCTACCTCTTCCTAAACAAACACACAACTTTAGATTTTGATTGTGTGTATCTCTACATGGTGTAGATGACAAAGTGGCTTTAAAAATAATTCACTTTAAAACTGACACCAGGCGCCAAACACAAATGGTTCTGTAACTACTAGGTTGTTTTAACCGTTTTTTTCAACCCTACTTTTCTATATTTTTGTGTCTGAGTGACTGATGGGAACAACAATCTTTGACATTGGTCCAGTATTATTATACAATACAATACAAATTGTATTATTTGTAGCATCAGCTGTTGGGTTACCCAACAAACTATAGGTCATCTGCCATCCCTGCCCATGTCACAGCAGATGAGTATAGTGTACATGTGTATTTACGTTCTTATCTATTTATTAGCTCATGTTTTTGTGTTTTTGCGCAAATGTGTATATGGCTACCTGTTGTAAACCAAATTGCCCCTTGGGGACATTAAACACATTTCAATCATTTCAATTCAATTATTAAGAGAGAAACAAGCTACAATGTAAGTTGTATTTACCTTCATAAAAGTGCTTGTTCTGCAGTTGACACGTTCAAATTATTATTCGAAGTGTCTGAAAGGATCCCGATTTAAGACCTCTTTCAGACCTTTTGTGTAAATCAGTACACTATGTGTTTATTTCAACCAAAACTAGAGTTGTGATGGTTGGAAAAGTGGAAAGATGAGCCAAAACGGCTTCTCAGTTTTATTTTATTTTGACTTTAATTGAATTGTATTTGACGATGCTAAAATGAGTTTGTTGGCTTTAGCCAACGCAATTTGGTGGATGTTTTTATGTTTAAAAAAAGGACGTTACTCTTTAACAGAAAGGTCGGCCTCCTTAGAAATCCTTTCACTACATTCCAAACAGTCATAGCATCAGCAGTGGGAATATCGCAGTCTGCACTCAGCCGTATCACGGCACAAGTACTTAACGCTTTGCTACAGCGCAATTTAGGGTGTAGTGGGCGGAGAAAGGCGCAGATTACCCGATGAACTGCAGGTTGGGTAAATACGCTGAAAGCTGATGTATTACAGCGTGCGCTTTCTTTCTTTTTCTTCTGTGGGTTGGACATGGCGCTGATAACGCTACATTCGCAAATATACA